>MDJU01000147.1:0-62320 GCA_001721665.1 Trichoderma pleuroti
GAGGATGGGTTCGTGGTGTGTAGGTTGTCGGCTTGCTGCTGCTGCTGCTGCTGCTGCTGCTGCACTTGCGCTGGCGATTGCTGCTGCGCCTGAGCCTGTTGCTGAGCTTGTTGCAACTTGAGGCACCTGCTGTGGTCGCTGCTGCTGCTGTTGCTGTTGATGCTGCTGCTGCTGCTGCGGCGGCGTCGGAGTTGGCGTCGGCGTCGGTGTCGGCTGTGAGTGTTGGACCTGATGCTGTTGGGCTTGGGCCTGGGCTTGGGCCTGAGCCTGAGCTTGGGCTTGTGCCTGTTGTGCCTGTGCTTGGGCCTGAGCCTGCTGCTGCTGCTGTTGTTGTCTGAGCAGAGCGGCATATTGATGAGGGCTGGCCGTAGCAGTAATACTAGTCGCAATGCCAGTCTGTCCACCGGCGGCAGCATTCATGGCGCTTTGCCGCTGAGCCATCATAGCTCTAGTCAAATGCTCAGTAGCAAGGTGCCGAAGTTGTTCAGGAGAAAGGTTAGGATTTTTACTCCTAAACTGCGCTTCCAAGGAATTGATCTGTACGGCAATAGTAGGAGGGATCTGCACTGGTAGTCGAGGACCGGGAGATGTGCCGTTGGCAAGAGTGGGCATATGTAGACCATTGGCAGCTGAAGCATGACCAGCCGTCGCATTGAACGAAGCCATCATGGCCTGGGCATTATTCATAAAGGCGGCCTGTTGAGCAATGGCAGGGGTTCCGTTTCGCATAGCTGGCGATGCGACTTGCTGCGCTTGCTGAGCAGGAGTTCCAACAACGCCCCCTTGCTGCTGCGCATGCTGAATTTGGACTGCGGCCCGTTGCTGCTCTGAGATGCGCTGTGCACGCATCATCATGCTGGCATCGGGTTGCTGACCGGGCATCTGCATCCGATGTTGGGCTTGCATCGCTTGCAAAGCCTGCAACTGAGCTTGCGGGATGCCGCTCATTTGCGCTGGCGGAGCGAGATTACCGCCCATCTGGGCTTGAGCGCTGATGCCGTCCATGCCATTCGTAGGGGCCTGCATGGGCATGCGTGCTCGACCCTGCGCTGCTACTGCTGCTGCTGCCGCTGCTGCCGCAACGGCGAGCTGGTTGGGAACGGCCGCTCGGTTGACGACGCCATTCACGCCATTGGCAACCGCTGCAGGAAGCCCGGGGGTTTGACCAGCCGGGGCTGCTGCACCTGGTGCCGTGGCCAACTGGGCGGATTGAGCTTGGGCTCTGGCCTGGAGAGCAGCCTGGACCGAGTACGTTAGCTTATGATCAGACCGAACAATGCCAAAATGAACACGTGTGTATACTCACCCTCCTCTGGGTTTCCTGCCGCTGCGCATATAGCGCCATCTTTTCAGCCAGAGCCTGGTCACGCTCCCATCGCAGCAGACTGTAATCCCTTGGCGTCTTGACCGGTCGTTGAGCCATTGTATCGTTCACCTTCTTCGCAGCGTTCTGAGCGGCAGAATGTTGTTGCTTCTGCATTGTGGTCTCCCTCTTCTTCGCCAGCTTCCTCATGGCATCAATGAGGGTCAGATGCTTTTGGTTTCGCCGCCTCTCCACTCTGAGTGGCGTAGATTGTCTCCGCCGTATTGGTGTTACTGCGCCTCCATCTTGAGAAGCTCGCTGTGCCGCCAATTGGTTTTGCTGAGCAATGACACGCTGGGCAGCCTCGATCCTACTGTTGTAAGCCTTGAAATACTGGGTCTTTTGCATATCAGCTGGGAGGCCCTCCAGGTTGATCCACCGCTCAAAACACTCCCACGGCGTTCTCCTTTCTGCTCCCGACGCAAATAGGGATTTAGTAAACAATAGATTGGAGATGAGAGACCAGTTGTACGAATATTCGCGAACTAGGCTGCGGAGCTCATCATCTTCGACCACGGTCCACTGGGACGGGTTACGACACTCATAAAAGCTCTGTAGAGGCATGGGATGTTCAGATGGTGGCCGGAACTGGTGACCAGCATGCAGTCGATCACGGATGTGCTTCGATTCTGGGGCAAATAGAGCAACCTCAGAGCTTTGCGGTGGAAGCTGGACATTGTGTGCCAGCGCACCTGCATCAAATGGGCTCTCTCTTTCGTCATCGGATTCGTCATTACGATAATGATATCGACTGCGCTTCCGCGGAGGGCCATCCGAGAGAAGCTTCATTTCTCCTTCGACGTACTTGCTCAGAGGTAGAGCAGGTCGTCTCCACGGAGCATCAGGGTCGTATTCTGGCCCTGTAAGCTCAAAACGTGGGATCTTCAAGGGGGCCCCGTATAATGGCAGCTCCTCCAGCAGCTTATCTGAAGCAGGCGTCCGCCGCAGCGCAAAGACCACATCCTCTTCCTGCAGAGCAAATATGGCAGATGGCGCAACAGTTTCAGGAAAGTCTTCTTCACCAAGATGATCAGAATTCTGGGGCGAATCTGCGTCTTCCGTAATGAGGTCAGGGGTGGGGTGGCTCTCGGTGTTGTCTGCGTCGGCATCGCCCATTGTCACATCGTCCGTCCTAAGCGGAGGGATAAACGCGGCGACCTGTAAAGCCTTGCGCTCTTCGGGAGTTGATTCAACCCATTCCGCACAAGCGTAGGCGATGTTCTTGGCCGCGGCCATTTTCCATTTTCTCTCCTCTCGGAAATCAGTCCGCATCCATTTCATCTCCTGGAAAAGCACATCTAAATGAGATGGCGGGCGAGTTGGCTCAGGACATCGCTTAGGCTGTCTCAAAGACCATTTGTCGTGCTGCTGAAGGTGGTAGACCCGACGCAGGACCTTACACGCTTGGTGGTCTTGAATCGCAAGGTACGCGTCAGGGGTAGCAATGGTCTTATTCGCATGGAACAAGATCTTCTCGATAGGCTGCATCCAGTTGGTGGCTCCTGTGAAATTCTGGATGAAGAGCGGAGTGTAGTAATCATCAGATGCCTGAATTGTTTCCTTCTGGCCAGGAACCAGGGCCTTTTCCTCCATTTGCTTCGGCTGCTTGCCAAACAAAACAGTAGAGACGTGACCTTTTGGCCTGTCTCGCCTGGCTGTGCTTTTTGGCCTTGGTGGCGGTGATTGAGGCGTGGATGTCATGGGAGTTAGCTGGTTTTGCGGCGCTTTCGTTGCGTTTCGTTCTGTTGTACTGCTGGCTCGCGGGCTCTCTCCCACTATCTCAGACACGGACTTGAGTCTCATGGCTCCAGACGACACTCTAGTAACCGCTCTCTCAGGTGCTGGGTGTTCCTTGGGCGGCGTTGGCTTAGCGACAACAGGCGATGCGCTGGTAGAGGCCGGAGGAGGGCCAGTAAGTGGCTGAGCTGCTGGTATTTCGACATTTTCCGATCCTGTGGCCTGGATTGGATCCACATCCATGCGTTCTGGGGTTTCTTCTTGGCTATCGGGAACTTCCTCAGTCGCCTGGATAGCTGGCGTCGAAGAAACTTTGGCGTCTGTAGGGCGGACTAGGTTTGGCGGAGCGGTAGGTTTAGCCTCTTGAGTGGTATTCATGGCAGTTGTCGTAGTATTGAGTCCACTCTGAAACTTTACGGGCTCTGGGCTTGCAGCCGCAGCACTTGATCGAATAGACTCTTGAAGAAGCTGATCTTCGTCCAGTCTGGTAACTTTGGAATCGGCCTTTTCTTGTTCCGGCTTCGTAACATCCGCCCCATCCCCGTCTCAGTACTTGCGGCATCTTGCACCTCGTCACCTTGCTCCTCCTTTTCATCAACCTCGCGCTCTATCCTCTCGTCGATGTACTGGGGAGCATCATGCTCAGGGCTGGTGTCCGCTGAAACGTCATGGTTTCCGGGCGTCGTTGCACTTGGTGCCGTCGAACCTGGAGAGGAAAGCGCATCGGGAATCTTGGATACTGAGTGGGGGACTTTGATGGAGAGTTCCTGGTTACGCCCTCCCTGGGTCGATTGCGCCTTGTCGATTACACCGCCATCGTCAGCAACGTCTACGTCTTTTGTTGTCCCTGCTGTCGCCACATCACCGGCTGTTTCCCTCGATGGTGATCCCTTGGTTCCTGGAGGAAAGGAAACCTGTGCCGGCCTTCGTTCAGATGAAACATCCTTACTCGCCGCTCCATTCATTGTTTGCTCAGCGCGCTTCGGCTCGTTCGTTGCGGGCGGAGGGACTGGAGGCGAGGTAGCAGCAGGTTTGGCGTGCGCAAAGCCGGAATTGGCTCCAACGGGAAGTGATCCATTGTTAATGTTCTGAACAGACGGTGCCGGCGTAGGTTTCGTTGGTTTATTCAAAGCTTTACTATTGCCTTCGGGAGGCGCAGGGATCGCCTCGTTTGATATGAAGCCAAGAGGTTGTCGCAACTCGTTTGCCGGGACAGATACAGCAGCTCCTTTGATTTTGGCAGATGCGACGGTCGGAGTAGGGGGTTACGGGAGGGTGCACGGCTGTTTCCTGCAAGGACTTGACAAGCAAACGCTTCAAGGTATCTACAGACAGTAACGGCCGGGCTGGGATAGCCTGTTCGTTCAACGTCTTTCCTCTGTTTGAGAGTCAGCCACCGAAATGACATTGTGTTATAGTTCAGACGCGAAGACGCGACCGCCTTGACAAACGATAACGGCTTGGATTTTTCGATTTAAAAATAAAATAAAATAGGGATACGAACTGTAATATTTCACTGGTCTGAAGAAACTGCCATTCGGCAGCGGTAGTTGCCGGCGCGTCGGGGTTCGCGAATGCATCTTGCGGTAGGGCTTCGACCTGAGTCGTGACAGCGAAGAGCTCGCGAAGTTTCCTCTTCCGCGATGTCACGATTGCACTGTCGGCGGTTAGTATGGCATAAAGCACCTCGTTGGAATCGGAAAAATCCGCTCTTTCGACTGGGCATCTACTCACTTGAACTCGGTTCGCTTGGATTGAAGCAGCCTCGATAGATCGGTGTGGCCGACCTCCGTCATAGCATCGGCGGGAGCGACATCCGTTTGCGGGCGAAACGGATGTCGGAGGATAGCCAGAGACGACGTCTGAGATGAGGCTCGAGATGCACGGCGATGGAAAGGGCGTGGTGGTGGCCGTTTTGACGGATCTTCTGGCCGTTGAGCGTGTCGCCAGTCGGTGCGAGGGCAGTCAAACTCTGTCTTGGGGGGAGTTTGGCCGGGGGGCAGCGCTGGAGCTGGCGGAGTGCAGCCAGTTGGGGCCAGGCCGATACCTGCTAGCACTGTATGGGGTGCGCTAGCCGTTAACAGCGGCTGGGAGGGCGTTAGCTGGGCGCTGGCTGGGCGCTCCGCTAACGAAGACGGTGCAGAGCAGACGCCCTGAGCGCCTAGTGCACAGTAGGGTGGAGATTTCGAGACACGGTGCATCACCGCCTTGTTGTGCTGTCATTTGGTTGTCATTGCTGCGGCATCGAGTCTCTCTGGGACGCTTATACAACTGTAAAACACTGGACCTAATGAATCGACAAGATGCCATTCCGAGGACCCCCATCTATGGCGATGCCTGACTCCTCCAAGGATCATCCATACGCGCTGTTTACTGTAGATGCCTGGATTCAATCCCAGGTCCCTTTGCATCTGCACGCATCAGGGATCCATCCATCTGCTGACCTTTTTTCTCTTCCAGTGGGTTTTAGGCGTCAACAGCAATGTGGGAGAAATAAACTCTGGCATCAATGAACAAGCTCTGGGGTGATGCCCATCTCTAACAACCCGCGCACATTAACTGCCTCCCACATGGTGGATTTGCGGATGCAATGGAAAACTCATTCCTCCACATTTCGAGGTGGCAGAATTAAATGTTGGATCTTGTTAGTCTCAACAATGTGAAGCTTTGGCCAATTCATCTCGACGCCTCAACTCTGTTTTTTTTTCTTTCCTCCCTTGCAGCCACACGCGCCCCCCCCACTCCTGATTGCGGCTTCAATTTTTTCTGTCCGACCCGTGAAAAAAATACAAAGTACGAAGTACAAAGTACAAGTACCTCCTGATCTCGCGCTAACGCTTTTTAGCCTGAGATAAGGTACCAAGTAACTTTTTGTCAAAGTCATCATTTTGAGCCGCCAAATACCTTAGTACCTACTAACCTATTGAAGCACGCTTCTGTCCCGGCGTCAAGGTACATCCATCCACCTTTCATAAACAATATTCTGCAGGATTTCACGCGTAATGTCTGACCAGACCAAAGGTCGCATAGCCATCAAGTTTGGCGGAGGCAGCAATTCATCGTCAGCAGCGAAACAGTCCCGCGCGAAACCGTCATCAAGCCTAGGGAAGCGGCCGCGCTCCCACGCCTTGGGAGGAGGCGAATCCGACACCTCAGATTCTGAAGATGACCACCGTCGAGGGCGTCATGAAGCCATCACAGGATTCGGCGCAGAAGGTGCGGAGACAAAACGAAAGCGACACAAGGAGGAGAAGAAGGAGTATGTCATTGCACGGCAGCCGAATCGGAGCTGGAAGGACGAGTTGAAGAGCCAAAAGGCATCGAAAAACCTACTCCCAGAAGAAGCCAGAGCTCAGCAAAACGCCGTTACAACGGAGACGGAGCCCGCCGACCAGGACACACCGCTGAAATGGGGTTTGACGGTCAAGGAAAAGAGCGCCGTATCGGAGGACGTGGTGGTATCGGAGCCGAGCGCACAGCCCAGCGACGACGAAATGCGAGAAGCAAACCAAGATAGCAAGGACACGCCACCAGCCGAGCGGACAGCCGACGACGAGGCCATGGATGCCCTGCTTGGCAAAACATCCAAAGAACAAAAAGTCATCACCACTGCACCTCCAACAGAAGACGATGCCTACCGCCGCGACGTCGAATCCTCCGGCGCGGTATCCACCCTACAAGACTACGAAGACATGCCCGTCGAAGAGTTTGGCGCCGCTCTCCTCCGCGGCATGGGCTGGAACGGCGAGGCTCGCGGCCCTCCTGTCAAGCAGGTCAAGAGGCGACAGAACCGACTTGGTCTCGGCGCCAAGGAGCTCAAAGAAGAGGAAGATCTTGGCGGGTGGAACCAAAACGGCAAGAAGTCTAGACCGCGGCTGAATGATTACCGGAGGGAGGAGAGCAAACGAAAGGAAGGCCGGGGCCGTGAAGACAGCTATAAACGAGAAAAGGAGCGCGAGCGCGATCGTGAGAGGGACAGATACAGAGAGAAGGATAGGGACAGGGATCGAGATCGAGAGTATCGGGACAAGGATAGACATCGCGACAGAGATCGGGATCACGATAGGCATAGGGACAGGGACCGGCATCGCGATCATGACCGGGACCGTCGACGATAAAAGGGCCGCCTACTATCTTGCATAATTTTCATTTCATCACTCCGTTGAGAGGAATAGGATAATGGCCATGGGATCTTTTACTACTCTTTACTTTCACATAACAACATGGGGTACAAAAAGGGGAAACGTATGCAGCAAATATCTTACATTTACCATCACATAGAACGCACAGCCACGCATAATTCTAAAATCGAATTTCATTGCTCAAGCATTATTCTGAGCTTTTACAGATTTACCGATCAAATGACACACTATTCAGGAGAGATGTGAATGACCATGTACCCGTCTGATCCGGCAGACTCAGGGATACTCCTCCTTCTTTCCACCACTGCAATGTTTTGGTTACCCAGTGTCACATTTCTCCACACCCTTCTTTTAAATACTACAGCCTTAGTAGTCTTTACTGTAAGGACACCCGACTCAGCGTATCCGTCAGGATGCCAAGCTGCATCAGACCCTCCCCGTCAATTTCCACCTCCTTTGCACCAGCAGCCTTTTCCAACGTCTTCGCAGCATGCACCAGCGGCTCGACGTAGCGGTGCTCAATAGCCGCGGCCATACCGACGGGAGCCAGACTCTTGTAGTCTTCGCCAAACAAGAAGAGTGCAAAGTTGGCAACCTGCAGGTGGAAGGGCGCACTCTGAGCCCAGAAGTCGAGTAACGTAGAAGCATCTGCCTGCTTGAGATGTGCCAGATCTGGGAACAATGTGTATTGAATGGTCTCGAAGCACTCTGGGCCGGCGAAGCGACCCTTTGAGCCGGCTTTTTTGGCCGCAATAATCTCCTCTCGCAGCCAGGAGACTGCACATGCCTGCAGGGACGAGAAGATGCAGCTCTCCAGTAGATCTTCCAGGATGGCCAGTCGGTCTTCTTCTTCGGGATCGGAGTGCAAAATGGAGCCTGCTACAACGGTTGCGGCATTGCGAACTCGGATGTTGGGGTGGAACACGGAAATGAGAGTCAAGAGATGGTGGTAGGGCATGAATCCTGCAGCAGTCTCAGCGTCTTTGGGGTTTGAGACTGCTTTCCGGCCGTCAAGCCAGATGGCCATTACAACCAGGGCCTCAATTGTTCCTGGGTTGGTGGCAATCTGGCCTTGAGATTCATCACCCAGAAAGCTCTGTAGCAAGACTTGATGATCCGGTAGCATGTATTGTGGGAGGAGATCCCCATCTGGACCTCCACGATCCGCATCAAATACGTCGGCGGCAAACATCCAGTAAGCATTCAGACACACCAAGCCACCCGTTGACAAATGGAGTTGCTCTGGCTGCTGGGGGTCAAAATCGATTGAGAGAGGTGCCCGATGTACAGGACCTTCAAGGTACTCTTTTACCTTGAAAGGGGCCAGTTTCGACAAGCCCAGGTCACTAGCAAGAGCCTATGCATTCTCGTTAGCTTCCTTTTCCAAAACCCAACACCTCCGTATGATGTCCACGAAAGCTTTAGGAACAATACTCACTACTAGTTGCCCTAACAGAGCATCCTTTGCTTGAAGCTCCACCACTTCCTTGAATGTTTGAATCATCGTCTTTCGGCCAGGCACTATGCGCTCCGGGTAGGTGTATTCAAGCATCCTTGAAGCCCACTCTATACTGTTGGAGTTGACGTATGCCTCAATGACGCAGGTGATGAATGATTGCAGTAAGCTGGTTATCAATTGCGGCTCGTCCTTGTTTAGAATATCTGAGCGCTCTGCTTCCGGGTCTGGTGCCTGTTTTGCCGGGTCACTGTCTTGGAATGGCGTGTCCAGCTTGATGCTCGATTTTCGCGAGGGCAACGGGGGCCGCGTCTTGCGCGCAAGAGACTGAACCAGAGAAATGACCGCCGCCGTAGATGCTGCACTTGTAGCGTCATAGCATCTCTGTACTGTTTCGAGTGTGGTATGTAGAAACCGCGATGGGGCCTTGACCTGGAGCCGTTTGAGCAGAATCCCCAGCATTCCACAGAGTGTGACGAAGTGCCTGACAGCTTTTGTTTCGCCTTTTGTGGTGATGGCTTTGGAGCCTCCCGCCTTCTCTTCTCCTGCTTCTTCCTCTTCCTCATCTTCATCACCCTCCTCTCCCGCGGCAGTGGTTTTCTCCATAACCTCGAGCACTTTTAGAATGACCTCTCGTGGGTTACCCAGACGCGCAATACTCTCCAGGCATTCTTCACTACCCGGGATGGGGATTAGCATATCAACCATGTCCCAGCCGATTTCAGTGGTCAATGAGACGTCCTCCAATATCTCTTGCAGCGCAGGCAGGATCTCTGGAGACAAGGACATTTCGACAATGGTCAGGTAGGTGGCGGCGTCTGTTGCAGGCGGGCGAGACTCTTGGAGCCGCCGAACAACTTCTTCGGTTGTTGCCATGATGGGGGAGTCTGGTGGATTGAGGAGACGGGGAGATAATCGGCAGCAAGGCGAGTATCTGATGCTCGGAGAGATGGTGCAAGTATCGCGTGAATCGAGATAAGCGAGAGATGAGTTTGTCGATGCCCGATCGCACGGCAGTCAGGATTGACAGATTGCCAAACGAACGAGTGATGGCCAGTACAGGTTAGAGAATGAAAAAGAGAAAACAGATCACAGGGGCCGTTGATCGTCGAGCTACAGGTTCATCGGATCAGCTCGTGCCCCTCCCCTAGTCACAACGGAACCGGCCCCAGGGAAACGAGACGCCCCGCACTAGCTGCTTTAGAGGGGAGACACGCTGGAGACGTCACTGTAACAGGGGAAACAAGAGGCCCAAGTGGGGGAACCAAACCAGCCCGCGTCTGAGGGGTAAAACAGCCCTAAATTTGATGGGCTAGATATAGCAGTGAATTCAACGCCATGCAGAAAAGGGGATGATGGAATATGCGTGTAGTCATGGTATCGATGGTAGCATCCAAAAGCCAAGAGAAATAGTTGCATTAATTTCGGTTCTAGAATCGGCCATGCCACAGGCTAGACTTGTGTCGCCGCGTGGTGAAAGATCCAAGGTTGCAGATCCCGCCTCCAGTCAATCCGCCACTGCATGAATCGCTTAGGACCGGCGTTCATGATTCAAAATTTACCAGCCACTGAAACTGTGTTACCGAGTTCTCGAAAAAAAAAGTTCAAGCGAAGATCACTCGACCTACGGAGATGATAGACTCCAGAATCCACAACTAGGCCCAGTGCATACGCGTTGTCTCCTGGATAGATGGTGATGGTGATGATTTACAGCCCAACTTGTGCTACCTACCCGGGACTGCCTCTGCTTTTTAAAGGGCAACCTTGAAAGAAATAGCACACTCTGAAAATCCTTTTAATTCATATCTTCAATGCATTGCCTTCATATGTGGGACCTTCTTCAGTACATGTAGCTTTGATCCAACTCCATTGACAAGCCTTAAATGCAAGAGTACATGGATGAAGTAACACTTTAGCTGGCACAAGATGGCAGTATCGGCAAGAGATAGGCCATGGGATTCTGGCCAAGTGGATTTATCACTCTGGCACGTGTAGTAGTACTGCAATTAAATGTTTGGAAATATCATTGCCCGGGTGGTGTTTCGTTGTTTGCTTTCCACCGCTATATCTTGCCTGTAGGTAGCATTGATGTGTGTTGACATTGAATGCATGGTGGAATATTATGCGACCCCCAAATCGGGCAACAGTACATGTACGTACCATGTACATATAGCTAATGGTTACAGCTCTCATTACCATTATATGAGTATAACATCTGTTCTATGTTTCTTTTGATTTTATAGCGGTACGAGATATCTTTCATCTCAGCAAACCTCAAATCCCTTACAAAGGGTTTGGTGGGCGACGCCTGTAAACAATTCAGGAGCTGTCATCGTCTGCCAACTCGTCAAATATGCACAAATTGGACCAATGAAACAGCATAGATTCCCAGCTTACAAGGTAGGTATTATTGATGCCGGTGAGGCTGTGTCACAGGCTCTGAGTTAGGCTGTCCTTGCGAGTATCTGTAAGCTGTGGGCTGTGCTGCAAGGATTGACGAAAAAAAAAAACAGCGGTGTCGCAGTTGAAACCTTTGTTTTTCTTTTCATTCTACTTACCAACTTGGTAGTCATTTCACCGTGGCTGCATATCATCATGGAACCGTATGATACGATGCAACTCGTACCGAACTTGCACAGCACTCTCGCCGCGAAACGACATCTCGATCTAGATGACTTTGAAGATGGCGGTCATGAGGCATCCAAACGTGCTTGCTTACAACCACAGCATAGCCTGGCTGGGAGTTCACAGGTATCTTCAGTAGAGCTTCAACATTTCACTATCGATCCAAATGTCGACATCAATTTCTCTGTTGAAACGGCTGAATCGGCCGATGTACCCTCGTTTGAAGATCAAATGGATACGAGCAGTGACACAATGCTGTGTTCCACCCAAGAGGACATCATGTCTAGTAAGTCATCAAGGGCCGAGCTTAGCGTGTAGCTTTCTCATCATTCAATTTATAATTTATATAACCACAGCCAGTCCGGATATTTACGACATCCAATCGACAGCTGCGAGTGTACCAGTAGTAGTTGATCAATCGGAGCCTGATACTTGTTTTGGCATTGTATGTCGTGCCTCCCATACCCTTCGCCAACCTGGACCGGGTTTCACACCATTTAGCAGATCGTTGCAACGGCGACATCTTCTTTTGAAGGCAATAAAGGCGCGACGCATACTCCAGTGACTCTCGAGGCTCTCGAAACAAAAGTAAAGCTCTCATCTCAAGATACACAAAGATACGCCGGAATCATCAATAATGCCATCTTGGCCAAGATTCTTCGAGAGTTTACTATCAAAGCCGATGCTAAACTGGTAATCCCGACAAATTCGAGAAAAAAAACTTCAAAGAAAGAGGTTAAAAGTTTTCGCTTACCAGTCGATTACCCGGTTCGAATTGTCTTGTATGGGCTTGCTACTGACCAGTATACCATCGGAAATATTCTTGGAGATGCTGGTTTCTATTTTCAACATCCATTGCCTTCAGAGTATGATAACAGTATGCAGTATTGCAACCCTCATTATTTGCTTCGTCCAGGGTCCCAATTGCCGACACTAGAAGAAGACTCCGCAACGATATGCGACCGGAAGGTAGAATCAGATTTGCTTAACGCATCGAATAAAGGGCGATTCATGAGACTCTTTGATGAAGCTAGCGAAATTACAGGTATCCTGAGGACAAGTTTAGAGCCGAGTAGTCGCCTCAAGTCCACATTAAAAGAGTAAGATATATCTTGCGATATCAGCGATGAAGGTGTATGAGTGTTAATTTTAGTACCAGGCATCAACTTTTCGCCCTCGCATGGCTGACTGAGATTGAAGCTGGAGGTGTACGAGGTGGATGTCCATCACTATGGCAGCCATTACCGGGGCCAGGCTCAACAAATGAGTATATCTCTTTATGCCATTGCCATACTGTTCATATACTAATATTTGCTGCCAAGTTATCGTCATAAAATTACGGGAAATCGGAAGGTAAATCCAGAACTCGCTCCTGGTGGCGTCTTAGCAGATGTGAGTAAACAATTTTGCGTACAATTAATATGTCACAACCGCTAAATGTAGCTTAGGAGATGGGACTAGGAAAAAGTCTTAGCATGCTGGCTTTGATCTGCTCATCTTTGGATGTCAGAGATACCCAAAGGAACGAGAGTGAAGAGACGCAGCCTAGACATTCTTGGACAACGCTCATCGTCACGCCAAAGTCAAGCAAGTTATACCACGCTGTAATCATCCTTCCGACATCTACTGACTTTCACTAGCCATACATAACTGGCAGCAACAATGCGAGAGGTTCGTTGAATGCCCTATAAAAACTACAGATACTGACACGACCCAGCCACATTTATCCAGAGAGGATAAAAACTGAGATATATCTTGGCTCGGGCCGCAAAAATCTTCAGGACGGTCTTCTAAACTCAGATGTAATCTTAACCACTTACGAAACCATGAGACGAGATTGGGAAGAAGGTGGACCTTTATTTAGTGTGCAGTGGCATCGTGTAATCCTCGACGAAGGTATGTATACGCAAGATTGCCTAACCGAGCTATCAATGTAAATCTCGGTAACACTAAGATAATAGCACACCATATCAGGACCAGGAATTCCCAAACTTTTACAGCGGCCTGTGAGATCCAGGCTTGGTACCGTTGGTGTTTAACCGGGACCCCAATTCACAACTCTCTCGATGACTTTGCAGCACTTCTTAGCACTTCTTAGCTTTGTCGGGGTGCCGGTCTTTATGAAGAAAAACCTGTTCGATTTTTGGATTACAAGACCAATCAAAGAAAACAATTCATACGGCCTGAAAAGACTTGGCCTGTTGATTAAAGCCACCTGTCTGCGACGTACAAAGAAAATGATCGAATTATCGCATCCTTTACCTGATCGACGAGAGAAGATAACGTGGATAGAATTGGCACCGAGAGACCGCAATCTATATAGCTTCCTTGAAAAAGAGGCTGCCAACATTGCATCGGGATCTTATCGGCAGAATAGCGAACATCAGAACTCGAACGATCGACAAAACAACAATATCTTAAAACTTATCAATTTTCTTCGTTTGATCTGCGACCATGGGGAGCAACTTCTTCCCCAGTCAGCTGTGGAAATTTGGAGTGCCGAAGGAGACAAACTCATTGACTGGCAGAACTTTCAAGAGCTTCAAGTGGCATGTGATATGTGCGGCCTGAAGATTGACAGTTCTCAGGGTTGGTCTTCGATCGATCTCGACATATCATATCCACCAGTCATATGCGAAGCATGTCACGCCAATACTAGAGAAAATGGGCCTGAGATTGAATTCAAATATCCAGACAACTCCATGCTTATTTCTAATGGCAGAGAAAGTCCGTGTTCTTCAGCTAAAACCTGGGCAGCTGTTGAACAGTCACCAAAGCTGAAGGCTTTGATTGACAACCTCCACCAAGAGCAATTTCTTCCAGGTCATTGCATATCAGATCAGCCGATCAAAAGGTAAAGAAGACCCAGGATGCTTGTAGTTCAATTCAGCTAAGCCGGAAAGCAGCGTCATTTTCAGCTCTTGGACTAAAATGGTCGATCTCACCCAGCAATGCCTCGAGGCCAACGGCTTTGTCTGCGCACGAATTGATGGTCAGTTAAGTCTAGAAGGACGATCAAAGGCGATAAAGCAGTTTAATATGGACCCCGAGTACACCATAATGCTTGCAACTATTGGTAGCGCTGCTGAAGGGTAAGTTATGTATTTACGCAGAATCTCCTTCTAATAACATTCCGATACTACCACAATTTGACACTAACTAGTAGATACACAGAATCGACTTAAAAGTTGCCAACAACGTACACTTGCTTGAGCCTCATTGGAATCCAATGACCGAAACTCAGGCTCTCAACCGTGTGCATAGGATAGGGCAATCCCGAGAAGTCCTTGTAACAAGATATGTAACAAAAGACACGATAGAAACGGTAAGCGATGTTTTGTATATCTAGTCCGTACTAATAGTATGTTCGATGTATGTGTATGCTAATGCTTATGAAACAGTACGTGCAATGGATACAAAAAGAAAAGCTCAGACTCATTCAACAATCCCTCGATTCTCAGGATATTTCTCAAGTAGAGTTCAATGATCAACGATGGAAGGTAAGTAGTCAGAATGTCATTTTCATCGTGAAAAAAAGCTAATAGAACACAGAAGTTGCAAGCCTGTCTGAGATGTGAGAGGCCGTCTTAATATTGGGGTTTATATATTGCTCCGGGATAGTTGTAGGGCCTTAGGCTTATTGATTTGAGAGACAAAAGAATTTAGAAGAAACTTGAAGGTTCATAAATTGAATTTGGTTTTGATCTCGCTCTTACTCTTTCTCAGATAGATGACATCTTGATGTTGAAGTAAACTACATATCATGGCCACTGAATCCCCCTTTCCCTATCTTCCTTTACTTGTTGGATTAGTTCATCCCAAGACATGCCGAGCCAGCTTGATATATTCTTAACACATATCTCGTTTCTAATTCCAAGGCATTTGTTTGGGTTTGCTCCTTGATACAACAGAAGTTTCATCAGCTCTGCTGCCTCTGCCCTGTTCCGGCGGGCGGCCCAATGGAGTGGTGTGAGCATTCGTTCCCTTTCTAGCTGATCTACATCAATACCGGGTTGGAGTTGGAGTAATGCCCGTGCAAGGCGCACTGAACAGGTTGTCTGAGCAATAGACCTTAGTCCGCCGACTAGGTCCACGGGTGCGAGATTGGCAGTATCGTGAGTAGACCATACCTTAATGAGACATTCCTCTCGCTGTGAACATCTTGCGGTTGATTTGATAACTGGCGAGTAGGAAAAAAATTCTGAACCAAGGATTTGAAGAGGTTGATTTCGCATAGACTGTTCCCAAATGAGTATTAATTGCTTGAACGACTTCCATCGACCCAGTTTCGATTGAACGTCCCGCAATCTCAAAACTGCCATGTAAGGCATAATATTTGTACAATTCTTCTGCAACTTTAGCATCGTTTTCTTGCAGTATTACAGACAATGACTCAATGTTTTGGCCATCCACGCTTGCTAACAAGGTTTCATACCAACAATTGGGGGATATGTTTGCCTGGATACCTTTTTCACGGATTAACTTCGTCATTGCCGCAGATCCAGAATGCCCCACGAATTTCACCAATTCAATCTTGTCGCTGTCACTGAGTCTATCGAAAAAGGGTCCAATTTTTTCAACTGACACTATATCATCCACACGAACAAGATCGAGCAATAAAGGTGCTATATCATCGGAATTCAAATCGAGTAACGATGTTGCTTTATTCGGCGAATTTTCTTGGGCTTCTGCGCGATGGAGATCCAAGTGCTTATCTCTCATAGCCTTGGAAACAAAGCTGACCCCTGAATAGTGACACGAGGGAACGTCGCATTGCCAGGGAAGATTATGGCCATTTTGGTGTGACTCTCTGAGAAGTCGAGTGGTAAATCCATGCCGGTAAAATGGACAGGAAAAAAAGCCACATTTATAAAGTCGTCGACCGTAATGGCGTCCCAGAATGAAGCACAAACATTGATCACTATGCTGCTGTATCTGACACCGAAGTTGATCAAATTGGGCATGCAGCTTCATTGAAATAGTTGGCTTAGTGATGGGGTTAATATTAATCCAAGAGTTCTCTAAAGAAACTGTTAATTTATAATAATGAGACGAGAAAATAGGACATTTCACCTTGTTCTCGTTCAAAGAGGCCAATTTCATCAACTCCGTCAATAATTATGCTCACAAGGCCAGTGACGTTAAGCAGCGTCTGCAAAGAGCCAATAGCGACATCAAGGTTGTTTTTTAAATTTTCTCGATTCGAACCACAGAGAATCGCCTGAAGACTTTCATCATCTGAAGTCAACTGGAATATTAGAGAATGTACAACTGTCAAGGCAGTGGTGCTGCTACTGTCAGCATGGCTGAGAAAAGCAAATATAGTTCTGGTTGATATGGCGAAGTCGATTGCCATTGCGGCTAGATGAATCTTTCCTATCCAACTTGTAAACACATTTTAAGGTCATGAAAACGAGAGAGTTGGGATGACGAACCTGCTCCAGGAATACCGCATAACCATAATAATCTTGTGGAATCATCGTCTCCGTTTAACCACTTCTTGAAGTCATTGGTTTGTCTCAGCCAGTTTCCCGTCCCCGGACAGACCTGGCCTCGTATCCGATACAGCTCAGCATCATAAAATCTTGGAGATATATTAGTCTTAATGATATTGTACTCTTGACGCATATTACTCTTCTGCATTGCTTCAAAATGATCGAGAGCTCGCTGTCTGTGTTCGTACTCCTCACGCAGATGCTCAAAACGAATCTTGTTTCTCATTGAAATTGTGTGTCGTTCGATGGAATCTATGACAATTTTAATTTTTTCTTGTTGAGAAGGCCACAGAGCCTCGAACATAACTTGCCAATCTTCAATACACACACTTATTAGCTCGCCTTATACATTGTGGGGGGCCTTGTAACATACGAGTCGAGCCGAAGAACTTCAATGTCACGGCATAAAAATCAAGAATATCTTGGAAAAACAGGACAAGAACGAGCTTCACTTTCTCATCGTCGCCAAACATGACAGCCATGAGCTTGAATTCGGGTAGCAGTTCTCCAATTTGGGCTGCGGTATTGACGAGAGCATCCATAGATCGAGATAGAGAAGCGGTCCATTGAATAAGTAACTTAATTGGACCCCAAATAAGTGCAAGAACATCTGGTTTGACTTGTACAAATACATCGATAGTCTCTGCATAGCCTCGGAGCCCTTCCAGGAACGGCTTAATTTTCGAGAGATGTCGAAGGCGTCCCTGTTTCGCTTGGTGGGCTTGAAGTGAGTCCGTTGCATCATAAACTTCGTCGATCGATTTTGTTTTCAAGATCTCTGTGTATAATTTATCGTTTCTCAGTTTGGATTTGAACTCGCGAACAGCTTCCGAGAATGCTAGTTGGATGGTATCCGGATCAGGCATTGTTGTCATGCTGCGCGACTAAACTGCTCACCCGAGCAAAGTGGTTAATGATACGAGGAGTAATAAAAAGTAGCTAGAGTCTACTATAGCACAGTAATCTGATTCATTGAATTGTTCAAAATGAGCAAGCAGCTAGCGGAATTGGCGAGCGACTATGAAAATCGAGGGTGGAATCTCTCGACCGACAAGAACTAGGCAACAGGTTGGGCACCCATGGGACATGGTTAGGCAGATTTGACAGTGGCTCAATGACAACCTTCATTGGTGAAATTTGGGCCACACAAGTAACAGTCAGTACATAGAAGTTCATTGGATAGCAAGGCATACGTTACAATCGCCTCCAGCGCGGTCGCACCTCCACAGCCTTGCGTTCCCTAAACTGGAGAATAAGCGGGAGAATCATCCTGCTGGTTTGACTCCAATTGCAGCTTTATATGAACGTTTAATTCTATACTTCTCACACAACTTCACTAAACCTTGAGTTATGAGTACGCCTAAACGATTGCAATACAAAAGACGCTCGTTCTCCTTGGGCTGGATGCTTGAGAATTTTCAAAAGGGAGTTTGAATGCATACTTTGAGAATGCGCCATATAACAGCATGTAAGAGGCAATTGAGACACGTTGGGAAGACCCTTGAAATATGGATGCAGTGATTAAGCCATTCAATCTGAGTGAACTTTGTGCGTAATCATTTATCTTAAAAGAAGACTCTATAGAGCTATACCATATTAATAGACATCAGAACAACTCTAAGCATTCAATATCCAGTGGCTGGAATTATTTAATTAAACCTGTGGGCGTTAATGAAAGCTGAAAGGAGGTTGAGATCGCCAAATTAAAGAAGCTTTTACGAAGACCAATCCCAATAGAAGCTGAAATAGAGTTGAACTAGCTTGACGAATTGTATCGCCATCTAGATGCATTGAGCAGTGGGGGGAACAAACAATTGACAGCTCCTAGCGCATTTAATACCCATACTGTTGGCTGGATTATATCAATCATTTACGCCGGAGCGGCGGATGCAGGGCCTTCACGAGAACTATAGCACTCAGAGGTTATATTTTGCACGGTCGAGATGTTATACTTTCACCTATAAATAGCAAGTTGGAATGGAAAAACCCACCGCACGTACGACCGGAGAGGTCGTGGAAATTCGGGGTTCTGGCGAGTTTTTAATCCTCTATTACAACCCTCCAGACTACAAAGTTGAAATCACACCGGTCTGCTCTCAAACCCCGGCTCTAGGCAGCTTCGAAGGATTCCAAGTACGAGCGTATAGGTTGCGTCTTTTAATATACAATTTTTATTAACTGCCACCTTCATCTCTCATATTTGATCAGCTGCACAAAAGACGCACGCACAGCTGGGCGGACCAACATCTGTGTCTAGGACTATTTGACCATAGCGCGTATCCGGGGGTGTCACACTTGAGATTCCGCCATGTCTACCATGGAGACGGAAACAGGTTTGGAGGTGGCGTTGGTCCCGATTATTCCCATGTGAAGATGTGTCATGAGGCTACGTGTTTGAGTCAAATAAAGCTGCGGCTCCTGGATTAGTATTGGCGTTCTTTGAACGTTCCCAGTGAAATTTCTCGAGTGCCATGGGATGATTGTCATTGCGGCTAATTCCGAGTCTTCATTCCGCTGTCGAATTTGGTATCCGTCGCCATCGAAGATTAGAGAGAATCGATGGGATTCTCAAAATATAAAGTATGAACAAATAATGTAGGACTGCTGTGGTGAGGAGAAATACACCTGATTAAATTGCGACGATATTTTTGACGGCAAGTACAGAGGAGAGCCTATCTTCATTGCTCACCTATCAACGTGAATCAACTATCATCTCATTTGTTACAATTCCAGATCAAAATAATCGACACGTGCCGCTTATGGACCTTAATTTATAAGTAAGGCACATATTTTTTAGTCCAAGTTATAGATTAAGTTGTCAAAAGCAGAAGCCTCCTTTCTACTCACAAGTAAACTCTAGGCTCCCATCTCTCGTGGTTAAGGTCCAAGGACCTCATCTTAGTGTGACAATAATACGTGTCTTGAACCGCATGGCGGCGATGTCGACCTTATAACATTACATGGGCGGATATCTGGCGCCATGCTAAATCCCGAACATATCATGAGCAGGAAACATCGTTTCTATAATGCAAGGCGCAATAACCTCCAGGTTTTTGGCACAAAATGAATATCTTTACCTACCTTTAACACCGCAGCAGCAGTATGAAGCATCCAACAACGGACAAGCCGTCGCACACAACACGGGGTTTCCGTTCCACTAGGAGTCTATGAATAGATGAACCGTTCAGCTTTCTAAAACGAGCTGCCTTTTTTGACTAGCTACAGTAAATTGATACACATCGCGATAGAGTCAGCCCATCGTCAGATGTGTCTTCAAAGCAGGGCACATGGACAGTATGCGGAGCTAGGGAAACTAACAACCAACATGCATACGAGCCCTTGCTTGATCAGCATAGCCCAGCTCCAGCCTCTCACTCCATCATATTAATACATCGTTACTCTTCCCCCAACCATCTTTGAAGTAGAAGCTCAGAAGAATTGTAATCTAGTATTTAAACCTGTTTTAATATGGCAGCCTCTATCGAGCATCGCGTTTTCGAGGAGCTCGCCTCAATGCTGGAAGGCACCATCCCATTTCCAAATGCAAACAAATTCAGTTCTTTAATATGCCGGGGATTCAAGAAAGGTAGGGCTCATCGCTGCGGAAATTTGGCTTGTACAGCTTCAGAACGAAAGGACCACGCCGATCTTTTGTCTGAGTTTCCACAGACGGCAACATCTGTCGATACAAGTAGCAACTACGATACAATGGAAATCCTTATAACCCTTATGTATTGCAGATATCACCGCGATGCTGCCTGTGACGCTTTTAACGAATGGAAAGCACAAAGGAAGGAAGTTGCTCCAAATTCACCAGCGATGACTTCATCGGGAAGCGCGACACCACAGACCAGTTCTTCGGAATCGCTTCCTGATCTGAGTCGCATGAATCTATCAAGTGCTGTTCCTGCTAGTCCAGGATATGACGCTCCTGCCTTGGACTCGATTACAGAGAAAATTAAGGGCTTAAACATTGAGAATGCTGCCCAAAACACCAATGTCGACGCAGGTCACTGTTCTGACGAGGACGAAGTACAAATGGAAAAGCTAAACAAGCTCGGGGTTGCTCATCTGCCGGAAAGGGGGAAGGAGCACATCAATTATAAAATATACCACGCGGTACGGAACCCTCTCGATGCCAAGGTAATGTCGGGCGGCATTCTTTACGTCCTTGAGCATACCGAGGTACCTGGTATATTCAAGATTGGATTTTCGAGGACTTCTGCCGCTCTAAGACTCAAACAATCCAAAAACTGTTATAGTCGCGAGACAAGTATTATTCATGAAACTGAGGGCGGAAGGTTCGTTGGTGCTCGCCAAGCCGAACGGATTGCTCATGCAATACTACAGCACAAAAGAATTTTGTTTCATCAATGTCCACTATGCAAAGGCTATCATAAAGAATGGTTTCTGGTATCCAGAAAAGAGGCAATCGAAGTCGTCAAGTTGGCGGAACGATGGCTCAAGATGCCCGCTTACACTCTACACCAACAAGAGGGGCAGTACAAACTAACAACCAAGGGAGACACTATATCCCGGCTAATGTTTCCCTTCTCGATATCTAAAATGGATGTCCTGATGAATAAAGTTGACAAATCAGCTAATGATGCCGGTGCATCCTCCGATGCTACACCAGCAGCCGCTACTCGAGAAACAAGTGCATTAAATGACTCCTCTCCTGATATCGAGAAGGCAACTCCGAGAACTATCGTTGATGAAAGTCATGTTGTAACCCCATCTAAGAGCAATCACCGGCGGGAGGGATCTCCGGTGGGAGGGTCCGGTAACAAAGGAGCGACATACCTTTTCGAATATGAAGAAACATGCGAAACACGGGAATCACGGTCTCGAGAGACAACACCTGAGAGTGAATACCTGGTAGTGAAGACAGTACACAGGAAAGTATCCATAACCCACCTTGGACATAATAATGGAGCAAAATCCTCTCAGCTTGATGTCAAAATTACGGATCAAGCGGGGGAAGCAGTTGTTGAGGTCCGGGAGGTCTATGGGGCTTAAAGTAGAAGACTAGGATCATTAGAGAGCCCTGAGAGTTAATCAAGGATTTGACTTATATTTGTTTATATGTACTGCTACTTGGACACATTGATGCGCAGCTTGCTTGCTGAATTTGGATTGGATGTTTATGAGATTAAGGCAAATAATCACACCGATTGAAGACTTTGCCTTTGTAAGGCCATTTAGAACTCGGGTCAGTTTGGGTCGACTCCCTGTGCAACGTATTTGATTGCCTTAATTTAAATCTCTTAGGCTCAGGCTTCCAAATAAGCTGTAGTTCAGAATTGAGGAAGAGGATGTTAGTAGTAGGTAGTTTAGTATGTAATATTTTCCAGCTATCAGAAATGTGTGTTTTTATTATACAAAAGAAGTTCACTTGTGTTTATTGCTATGGAAAGCTCTATCGGATTACAAGGGTATTGCCACATATGAAAGGATTCACCGAGGTATGCATATACATGTATATACGCACTATGTTTGTGTTCATTTGCAATACCCAGTTGATGTTATAAAAAAGAAAGAACGAGATCAGTCGTAATCTGGCAGACGGCCTACTAACACGAATCCTCCACAACTAGTCGAAATTCTCGACATGCAGGTATAGTCCATCCAATCCGCCCCCCTTGTCGACAGCCAAATCATCACTCACCCTCACCACAGCTGACCTCACGGCTACTGATAGCCCTAACGGGCCACAAACCGCAACGGCCGTCTCGCCTTGCGCCTGATTTATTCGTCTTTCAAGCATGGCTTGGAACGTAGGCCGTCCCACATGCAGCTCCGCGAATGAAATGTCTGCATCTGATGTCCGGCGGTTGTGCGATTCCGAGACTTCAGCCTTCTCGTTGTCAGGAACAGGCTGTCCATCAACTTCACCATCTTGTTCTTTTTCTTGCTCTTGTGAATGAACTCTTCTAACAGACTCCTCGTCGTCAGCAATTCCCTCTTCACCTGTGATATGGATATTACAGAGCGTTTCAACACCTGCCTCTTGCAGCATGCTAAAGGCTGTGCGCAGCTCTTCAGAGACCCAAGATATCCAACGCTGGTGTTTAATTACCCAGGTGAGATGGAGAGTTCGAAGCGGAAGAATCTTGTGCGTTTTGGCACGCTGTGCAATATCCTGAAGAACAGAGAGGGTAAAGGTCACTCCAGTCGATCCGGCAATTAGGATGAGTGTATCGAAGCAGGCAAAATCTGCATGCGGGCTAGGATACGGCCCGTCAATGAATGTCAGATGCATAGATTGATGCCCCTCAATTTGAGCAGCTTTGAAAAGACGTTTGGTGAAGCTGCCGCATGACCGAAGAATAAACACCACGTCACCTCCATGTGACGATGGGGTCGACAATATCGTCGCTGGGTGTCCCAGCACAACGTTGAATCGGGGAATAAACAAGCGTACATATGACCCTGCCTGCCATGACTTGGTCCTCGGGTTAGAGAGCCGGATTTTGGTCGCGCTGCCCTCAAGCGGCGTCAGGGCCGCTCTTCTCGGCCTGATATTGACAATAATCATCCTCACAAGGCGAATCAACTGACCAACCAGATACAAGGCAATGCTAATGTAGATGTAATTTGTCGAATAGGGCGACGAAGTTCCGTATAGGTGGTAGACAATCGCAACTGTAAAGCCAAAATAGGCGAGCAAATGCTGCATGACAAATATTTTATACTTGAAGAAGCGTAGCGGTGCCAACGACGTCAGGTTCATCCAGAGCAAGAGGGCATAGGCAGCCATGCCTGTGGGTGTGCACTCGTCAGTTTGCCATTCGAGGGCCATCAAGCCATAAATATTCCAGGCATGGCTCTGCAATCCAAAATACAGTGTTGCCAGCAGCAGCAAACCACGCGAGACCCATCGGTGGTAGACGTTGAGTCGTTCAACAGACGAGTTGACGAGGAAACCAATGAGGCTTGTCTTGCTTGATGTCAGTACCAGCAGCGGCACGTGGGCTGCTCCGAGCCATCCAGCACGTATACCGAGAGCCTGGAAGTGTTGTGCACCAGAGATGTTGTTGTTGATAAACACCAGAGCAAGGATAAAAGCCCAATATGCGGCAATGATGTAGACATGGCCTAATGGAGGTACTTTTAACCAATTCGATGCTGATAGAGGCGTGATCTGGGGATAGCTCGGCTCTCGAAAGAGTGCTGCTGCGGTAGCAATGGATTGCGTTAGAGGATTCACGGGTTTTGCAGGCCTTGAGCGGTTTCTCCCGCTTGCTCTGAGTCTGATTTATACTGTCAACGCTAGACATCTCCATTTGAGTAGGGAATATCTGGGAATTGCAAAACCCACCTCATCCGCAATACACATCTTTGCACAACGTTGCAGATACTCGCTAGGCCAATGACTACCACGACTCCATACCAGAAATATCGTGCATACTGGTTACCGACTGGGCCCAAAACTGAGTCATCGAGGATCTCTTGTAAAAAGTCAAACGCCTGTGTCTCGTTGGAAAAGTCTACGCCAGCTGGAGTCAGCGGTGCAGAGGACGACGGACTGTCACCGTCCATGTCCATGGTGAACGTGATTTCTGGATGACGGCCTCGCTATGTGCTCTTTCTAGTCGTTCATGGCCCACATGTGTAGTATGAAACGTGTATTATGTAAAGGAACCGTCTTTCGGTTGCCTTCAAGTCATAACCGGATGTGTTTATTGATGAAAGAAGAGAAAATAAAAAAACTGCTTATATGTGTACAAATCCCATTGCGCAATGTCGTACTAAACAAATGCCCGTTGCCGTACTTCCGGGCTGGCCTCCTACTCTCTACTTCTGCCGGCCCTTGGGATCGAATAACATCGAGCAACCACGTCCAGTTGAACCAATTATCAAAGTGAAAACAGTGAGCCGCTTATCAGAAGTCTACTAATAATCTCACATATTTGCTCAAATGTTCTCAGCCTGCGATCCAAATAACTGTTCGGCATTCACTTCCGGAGTAGTGGGGAAATGACCTTTACCGTCTTTTGTTTTGACTAAGATGCGGAATATGAAGCATGTGTGTGATGTTGGTCCGCAAGCCTATGATCGTCTTCTATTTGCGCCACCACGTACGGAGCATTTTCTAATTGTAATAAAATAGCTTTACAATATTTGTACAATAATTTGATATTTCATCTACAAAGAGAATAAATGGTGAGTTATTTGAAGGATTTTTTGTGATTTATTCATCTTAATGTGCATGTTGTGAAGGTTACTCAAGTTGGAAGGAAAGAGTTGTCGGCTATCTACATTTGATCTGGAGCATCTATATCATCGCATATAGCAGATGCCATTCTCTCTTTCAGGTTGTTAGGCGAAAATCAACCCTTTTTATAATTTTCACCACCGGAGAATATCTTTGTGCGCTTGTGCTTGCGCCATCTCACTCTGTAACATAATGTTTCTCTCTGTTTCTCTCTTTTTGTTATTTCCGATTCTTCCTGCAATGTATATCAAAAGAGTGGCATCGTTTCTTTGCTTACCGTTTACTTCCACCACACCCTTCTTACCATTGAGTTTAATTGCTTGCTTATGCTCCCGAGTGAATATACGCTGCCCACTTAGTCCAAGATAACAGATGTTGTCTTCGGATCTTCATAACCGCTTCTCTTAATGCTACAGCCACAATCATATCCTTTTCGGCATGGGCTTCCGCATCAATCAAGCTTTTATAAAAGGCACGAGCAATATCAACACCAACCTCATCTTCCACTTTCCATAAAGAGCCTATCACATGAGCAAAACCTGCAATTTGTAGAGCCCCAGAAATATGTAGGCCTTCATCCCCCAGGCGGAATGTGCCCATGGAAGCTGTCGAACACGCCGATAGAAATGCTATCCAAGCCTTTGGAGCACTCTCTAGAGCTAGTAACTGTGAGAGAGTAAGTTTGTCGACTTCCTTGGCATTTTCTGTCTCAGCTGCCTTCTCTAATACAAGATGACTCTGTGACGGATCAGCCATATCTGCCACACTGTGGCAGGCAAAATGAACAACGTCGCTAATCGCAATAGCCTGTATGGCAAGGCTTGCTGTTGGCTGTGATAGATTGGTGTAATTCCACCTCCCTTTGGCGAGCTGTCTCACAATCTCGCTCTCCGCCTTCACTGCTGGCAGATCTACATGACCACCTGGGGATGTTTCCATTGTGATAATCGTCAAATCGAGTTTCAATTAACCGTCTTCGCTCTTCATGGTTTGACATCGGGCGGAATGCTTTCTGGCACGCAATAGAGCCTTGATTGATGGAGTGTAAGACGAAATTGTCAGAGACAATGCATTTTTCCCGGGCTCAGAATCCGAGGATGCAGCATGGAAAGGAAATCCAGCAGCAGCACCAGAACCAATCCACCAAACTCTGGCCGGCATTCTCTTCAAAGCAGCAACGTCGAAAACGTTAATAGCGTCAAATATAGGACATACACAATGAGTCCATAGCCAATGGAGGAAGCTTGATGATTTCTGTCCTGATTGTTTCGGAATCTTCATCGAAAGGACTTCTGCAGCTCGTTGCACCGGAAATTTCACGAGCAAAAAGCTAGATATGGTTTGTATGCCATAGTCTACTGCTTTCTCTAACTGTAGTCCTGGGAGAGGCACAACGCGAACGTTCGAGTCAATGAGAACAATGGCATCGCTACTGATGTAGCTAACATTCACCATAACGATGGGGCCCTTTTGGGAACCCGACTTTATCTGATCCATAGGGGGCTCAGACAGGAAGTCATGGTAGCCATCGATTTCTCGAATTTTTCTGAGACAGTTGGTAAGGTCGACTTCAGCTGCCCATCTCTTTCGTAGTTTTAGCTCTCCGAGACGAGAGCCTTGTAGATGAGGAGGGATATGCAGCTTGGACCTGGCATCCATAAACTCCTTTGCAAGGCTCTTGTGTTGTGGAGATTCTGCCAAGGTGGAAAGTTCGTCACTATTGTCCATGGCAAACCAGAGTAGCATGGCCCTGCCAGCCTCAAGTTGTCGAAGGGCTTCCTCGGGTTCGCCTGCTCTGATAAGTAAAGAGCAAATTTCTGCGGCAAAGCCCGAAGTTTGTGAGATTGCCTGCTGCTGATCCTGTACAGACAAATATCTGCCACAAACCATGGGCAAAAGTTTCATGGCGTCGAGGCCTATAGACTTTGCTTCTTCCCACCTGCTCTGCTCACTGAGGATCCTGATGGCTTGTCGAGCCGCTATAATTTGTGTTAAAGGTAGGCCGCTGGGTAGAGACATGGCTTCTTTCAAGAGTTTGAGAGGCTTATCAAAAGAACGAGCATCTCCCTCTACACCGTCTTGTAATATTTTTAGAATAAGCAACTTGTTGTGATGAATGAGGTAGGTTACTCGATCCGGATCATCTGAGAGCGTGGCATCGAGCCCTATTTCGGAGTGAGTCATTGCTTTCGCCAAATCATCATAATCCTTGCGGCCATTTTCGTCCCATTTAATCAGGTAGGCTTCCGATAAGTTATGTCGATGTATGGGTTCGCGGGAAACGTTCGTAATGCCCTCCTGTATTGATAGAATACCGTGCTTGATTGCCTCTTGTATATCCACTCCCTTCTTTTGATCCAATTTCGAGTCTCTGTAAATTATGGTAAGGATCAAACAAAGTAGAGAGTGCGCGGCTGCACTATCAATATGGTCTCTTGGATATTTTTCCAAGGCCCTGCTGAGGGCCTCCACTGCCTCATTCAGAAGTTCGCGTCTGTAGTATCGAGCATACGCACAGAGTAGGATATGACCAAAGTTTTTGAGGCTATCAGCCCATTCAATTTTGTTTGTAGTTTCCATTCTAGTCAGCTCTCGGTAATTAGAGACTGCAATGTCAAGCGCTTCAGTCTCTCCAGTCCATTCGAATGTGAGGCCGATTGCATCTGCAAGGTTATTGAGAGCCAACCAAGAGATCTTGCTCTCTTTCGGAGAGAGCGTTACTGCCTCTTCAAACGATCTAGTGGCCATCTGTAGCAGCGAAATATCCGCAGAGTTGCGGAATTGGGATTTGTAGGCCAAACCTAGATTGTTCATCCACTTGGCTTTATCAGGATCACAATCTCTGGAAAGTTCCACCGCTTTCTTTCCGTTGTTGACTGATCCTCCCAGGTCATTTAACCCGAGCCTTGCTTGATAGCGCTGATACTGAGCGAATGCAAGCGCTCCGTAGACAAAAGATGCATCTGTGATATTGCATGTCTGCTGTTGTACTAACTCTTTCGCCCTTAATCCTCTTTCAACGGCGATGTCCAGATGCGTGACCACGTCCCCCAAAGTGAACTCAAACAGAAATGGATTAAACTCCGTAATGTTTGTAAGAGCATATATTTGGGTGTCGACGTCAGCATTAGGCATCTCGAGAGCTCGTTCAGCCTGTCTGATGCCAATCCTTAGATCTTTATATTGGCTGCGCTCCGAAACCGTCGTAGAAGAAGAGTTCCATACAGTTGGAGCAGCTCTGGATGGTTGTTTACCACATGTGGAAACATGCTAAACTTATTGATCGCCGTGTCGAGCGAAGTCGTCGGGTCGGCTTCGAAAAGAGAAAGATGAGCTCGCCCGTAGTTCAAAAGGTGGTCTGAGAGAAGTTCGTGACTCTGTCCAATGATCCGGTCGACTCGTTCCACGAATTCAACTGCAAGACTCAAATCTTGCATTACTCTGTTGCACTTTTGATAACGTTCCAATAGAGTATCTACCGCCAGGAGCAGCGTCAGCACAAGCGATGGGTCATCCGGAGGCGTCAGATTAACTGCCTGAATCTTCAACTCAACCTCGATACTGAATAGCCTCTCTCCGAGAGCATCATTCCGTTTCAGTCTTCTTCCTGCCACGTATATCGCCAAGTTGAAATGTTGCTTAGCTTTTTCAGCATCTGGAGTCACGGTGTAGGATTGCCCTTGGTGCAACACTTGTGCTTCGAGGTAACGGGCCAGCACATCATCATCAAGATTCGCCATATTTATCGGCTCTAATCCACAAAGATGTAAAATTATGGCAAGATAAACTCTATTTATGACCGACCTTGGTGAATATTGATCCAGAAAATAACGCGGGCGGGGGAATCAACTGCAGCCTAATCGCAGCCTACATGTGACTTACATGTGTACATGCATCCCCCGCCTCACTCTTATTTCCTCCTTCAAAGATGCTATTGGACTACTTCAGAATCGATATGGCGAATTGTAAGCATTTTGCAATCCTGATTGGCGTTGATTTCTACATCAGGCAGCCACTACGCAGCTGCGTCCAAGATGCCGTCTTATTCGAGGAGTATCTTAATGCTCTTCGACGAGATGGGAGACTCGACTGGCTACGGATCGCGAAATCGACAGCGAGCAACCCACCCAACCAAGACATGAGTAATAAAAGACCACCTGAAAGCGATGATGTGTTACCAACAGTATACATAATATCAAGAAAAGCTTGATCCAAGTCGCATCAGATTTGAAGGAGGGTGATCATGTCTTGGTTCATTTTTTCGGCCACGGCACAGTTTTGCCAGACGGGGCGCTCGCCCTTGTCCCGTTCGGATGCGAAGACAGTGATGATGGACAGTTGCCAGATTGGCTTGCGGGCAAAGACCTGGCAAATCTCCTCGACAACATAATTAAAAAAGGAGGAAAAGTTCTCTTGGTGCTTGACTGCTGCTTTTCAGGCAAAATATCTCGTGGCGGACTACCAGATGCTGTGCGATATATGCCTTTCAACCCTTTGTCTGATGCACATGGCGGCATAATACAAGAATTATACAAGAGTACTTCTATCAGAGACCAGGCTTTTCGAGGCGCATCAACGCGCGAAAACTGGCTTATGGACACTGCAGGCTACACGATTCTCACGGCATGCGGTCCGGCGCAAGTTACACATGGGTTAGACTTTGAACGAGGAAAGCGGCATGGTGCCCTGACCTATATTCTGGTCCGAACTCTCCAAAAGTTGCGTTTATTAAACATGAGTCACTTGATTATATTTCAACTCGTTTGCGCTAGGTTCAAGGCTATGGGATCCCACCAAGTCCCTCAGCTGAAAGGGAGCGGTGATTTTACCTACTTTGGGCACCTACAAGCTCTAGATGACTCTTTCTTCCCCATTGCCAAGTTACCAAGTGGCAAAATAATGCTTCAAGCAGGGCAGATAATGGGAGTTTACGAGAATGACAAGTTGGCTCTCAGTCCTTTGAACCCCCGCGCGGATGAGACTTTGGACCACAAGTATGGGATTGCTACTGCTCGCAATGTAGGTGGAGTGACCACTGAGGTCAAATTGAGTGGCTTTGGGCTAAATCGCATCGACTCAAACTGGATTGCGAGACTAAACAAACTATGCGTTCATATGTCAGATCCCAACGAGACTCCTGACGGGGAGCCGCAGAGCCCACAAGAAAATGATGTTCTTGTTCCACCTGGTTTCACAGCCGGCACGGCACCAGTCACGGCCGTGATAGGAAAACATGGCGTGTTTGAAATCTACAATCGAATTGGGGAAAAAATTGACTTTAAGCCACTTTCGCTATTGCCGGCTTATTCTCGAGGTGTACGCTCTCAGATACTCTGCGGTCTAGCCTATCTCGCAAGATTTCACGAGATTGCGCAGATAAAACCTTTAGAAGAGGACGAGGAACTGCAAAACACCGTTGACATCAGGTTATACACAGAGTCAGGGCTTTCGTTGCCGTACGATGAACTCATCAATGTCGAGCATGAAGAAACACTCTCGTTATGTGTTGTTAACAATGGTGAGCGATCGGTTTTTGTCAACATATACTGCCTCACGGATGATTGGGAAATCACAAATCTCTTGACGGCCGATAACACGAAACTCGACTCCAACGAGGTTGTTGGGGATGACGAGCAGGATAAACGGGTGGAGGTCAACATGAAGATGACCGTCCCAGAACATCTTCGTGGAATGGGCAAGTGCGAAGACATTTTCAAAGTCTTTATAACTACGAGGAGTGTGCCTTTAGCAAACCTAGCCGCATTCAAACCATCATATCGGGGCTCTGAAACGAATTGGAAGGACGAGTTACGAGATTTCTGGATGGTACGTACGTTCCGTATCTGTACAAGATTGCCAGAATCACTGCCTTGAGCTCAGACGGGGTTGAGCCATCGCCTAGCTTATATGAATTCAAGTCTGATCATGCCTTTTCCTACCTACTCGTTACACCTAAGCCTGGTGAATTCATGCAAAGGCTTTAAGCATGCCTCATTAGCAAGACAATCTAACCATTTCCCCCCATGAATAGCGCTGCGAACCGATATTTTCCCTATTGGCGCCCATGTTCTCACCCCGCATCCATTGCACTGCCTCGATGGTCAAGACATCTGGTGATCATGTACGTATCACAACACTTGAACTAGGCAGGCAGACATAAATTAAAGGTGGCGTTTGTGGTAACACAAACGTATCCTCATTGCTAACATTGCCATGGATCTAGCCTCCACGACGCGGACCAGACTCATTAAATTCTGGAATGCTATCATTAATGTCCGGAGAGGGTTGCACGCAGCATTCAGAGATAGCCGGGTTAACGCGATCCAAGATGTAACTGAGTCCGAAGAGCAGAGTAAGCAGAATGCAACGGTCCCTCAGAAGCCTCAAAAGCAAGGCATAACTCATCATGATGCATCTAGTTGAGGATTTGCCTCAAGGGTACCCTCGATATTCAGCGTTAGTAGCTTCAGACGGCTCCTTTCACGTCTGTCGCGCCTTTTTTGCCTTGAGAAGTCGCCTTCTCCTCTTCAAACAAGACAAATTGGCGATTCTCGAGAGGCGCTTACGAGAAATAGACGACGCAGAGACAGCTCCGCTTTTCTTAGCTGCATTGAGAGAAGATAATAATATACAGCGTCTCCAGATTCTAGAAGAGATAGACGCGGCCTTGTCAGATTACGGTTGGCTGGCCATTCAAGTTTTCTTCCCATTTTCTCTAATCATGGACACAGATACATTCTTAGAAAGGGTTTCTCACTCCCTGACCTTGAAAAAACCTGCTGAACGAAATGTCAACGCTCTGGCGAATTGGCTAAATGGGACAGCTGCGTTAGCGCGTGACGAGACAGCTTACTTGAACAATACCAGAGACCTCGTAAGCCTGTGTTCCTCGGGAGATGGCCTGTTCACATCCATGGATGGCCTTGTTGAAGATGGCTTGATTAAATTCCACAAGGGATATAGATCCGTGAGCTAAGCTATACTATTGAAACTGTGTTATATTTTACTGACTTGGAGTGAATCGAAGCTGCCAGGACAAAGCCTATCTCGGGACTCGCACGTCTATCTACACTCGGGCGCCCTGGTCAAGCACATCTCCCACGCCATTATTTCTGCATTATTAGCATCGCTCTTAGTAGTACCCATCATCGCCTGCTACGTTGTGCGGAGCATCCCCATTCGCCTGGTACTAATTTTACTCGCGACGTTGACGCTATTGATGATCATGGCAACATATTCCTTCCGAAGGACAATCGAATTATTTATGGCAGCCGCTACGTTAGTGTCCTATAATACGATGTTGTACATGTTTTTGATCTAACATTCTCCAGCTACTGTACTATTCTTGTCGTATTTCTCTCTAACACTGGTAATGACTAGGTTTCAGTCACTAGCGTCATACCAGGCTCTTGTCGGTTTGCTAGATTTAATACGAGTCCATCCGACTTACAATATGCGTAGCTCAAGGACACATCAAAGACTGCTAGGCTTGAAAACCGTAATTTTCGATTTAGAATCATATAAAGGCTCTTTTGAGCGACATTTGAGAGCCATAAGTCTGAAAATAGTTGGTTATAGAGGATATGATGACGCAAAATAAAGAACAGGAGAAGGAAAAATGAATAAATATCGTTCCATGGTGATTCGTTTTCCTACTGAAGCCATGATGGATTTAGGCACCAACTGCGGGGTAAAGCAGGATTTGTCACACAGCCCACTGTCCTATTAAATGAAACTGCAACGGTCACGGAACATGGACACGTAGATATGTGTCGAATCCAACACAGTCACGTCTCTTTGACTCATGATTCCAGGCTACGAATTGAGTCGTCACAGAACCTCAACAAAGTATCAGTGCCTAAAGATGGCATCTAGTCTTGATGGGCACGTTCAATACAATGATATTCACCTCATCCTAACTCAGGCTAACAAGCAGGACACAGGGGTGATAGCCCAAAGTTCACAATCGATTACAGCGAAGTAAGACCTTATGTCCAGACATATGAAAAGGTAAGCCCAAGACAAACATGATATATGTGTATTCTAGGTCTCATAGACAACAACAGAGTCCTCTGTTCCGTCCTGGCGACAAAGTCTGGTGTCACCTGCCTGGAAGAGCAGCTCCCGAGGGCCCTTTTAAAATATCCTCTTTCCTTTCCAATGGAAAGTACATTCTATGCTTAACAGAGAATGCCCAAATTATCGCCATGAACGGAGTCGAGGTTGATGAGTGTCATTTGAAGCTTGCATAAAGAAGTTTTGTTGCGGAACCGTGAACCAAGATCGGCTGTTTCTGCTTTGGACCCCTTTCTGTACTTAATCTATAAGGCCAATCACCCCTGGAATATTCATCAAGATATATAATTTCACCAGAATTTCTTCTTGAGTTTAAAATCTCCTCCGCCCCCCTCTTTAATTTTTCTTCTTTTGCGTTCCAACTTGCCAAGACTCGAAATTTGGAGTCTCGTGGTTCTGGTTTTGGTAGTTAGCCAATCCCTGCACTAAAACACTTGCCATATGTGGTGGCCTACACACAATAAAAATGGAGAGCAGAGTCTCTGGTCTGCCGATCAGAGACACTGGATGTGATGAAGATCACCATATACTTTCTATCTCAGTGCGACAATGAAGCGGCAATTGTGCAACCAACATTCGCTATCTTTATTGATACCAGGCCTGATTCAATAAGACTTCGCTCTATAGTTATTATCTCTGCTAGCTTTAGCGATGGGTAAAGAGAAATAAACGCTTTTGATGACTCAATTTGACCATGGGATAACGTTATATGTGCCTCATTTAGGACAATCTCCGTTTCTGTACGTTTAACCAACGATTACTGGCCACAGCTTGAATGTTAAGAATGCTGCTGATTGACAGGCTGTACTGGATGCTGGTGCGCAAGCGCTGCCCTATTGGTGTAGCCCTGTATGAACCTGGGCAATCAGCTGTTGGTGGGTGGCGGAGCTAGTCTTTCCACGTCGAATGAGATCATCTCTCCTTTTTCTCCATTGTAAATATAAGGTCGCCTAAAGATATTGTGTATCTTTGTTTGTCCTGAGACTGTGGCTTCCAGTGCTCTTAGATGTCTGACTACAGTTCTACAAGAATTCAGATCATCTAGACCGCAAAAGCATTATGTTAGCAGCAGATAATGCTAATATTTACATAGACTTACAGCTTAAAGTCAAGAGCAGTCGATTAAAACAGAAACAGAAAACTTAAGAAACATGACTCGCTGTCGTAGCGCACCTTCCTGCTAAATATAATAGTACTGTTGAAGTCTAGAACATGGAAACGAGAATAAAAAGACCTACCTAAGCAGTCAGTATGAAAGCTGAAATGCCGGAATTGAGCCAGAAGCACAAAGAGCCCATGCAGTCTATCGAGCTAGCTAGTGGGAGTTACAATACCTGTATATATCTCAATAGCTTCCAGGCACCCGACCTATTGACGGAGAAACCCAGTATGTCGGCTCTAATGCGCTTATAACATCCCTCAGTAAGTCAATTAAATATATAGAGGACACAAGGGGTCTGGCTTCCTTATATTAAAAGAAGAATGTTTCCCTTAGACGAAGACAGGAAATCGTATACTTTCTCATCCACAATCTTAGACGTTTCACGACATGCAAACATACTTGGTCCTTTGTCCAACTGAGACAAAGCACTGGTACGTCATGTGAATCGAAAGTGTGTGCTTTGGAATGTGAGCCGTTTGCTGGCTTTGTTACAATACATTGCACAATGCTGTTATGCTCATTAAAGCAGTGTGCTTCCTTTGTCATCTAGGTAAATTGAGGTTGCGTAACCTGCGTAACAAACAACAAACAGCCAAATTGGAGTCCCCTCCGCACTTTGTATAACTTCGATATACTACTCAAAGTCCAAGTGTTAACCTCAGCTAGCCGAGCACAAACGTGAGAGAGCCTTGTACATACGCCAGTCTCTTTCATCTACACCATGGATCCGTCCTTGATCTATTCCGCTGCCTGTAGCTTGTTAGGATTGACGGTTCAAATCTCAGGATCGCTCTACAGAGAATGGAGCTACACAAGCCAGTTGCTAGCTGAACGCTTGATCTATGGACTTTCTCAACTCCGTAGTGTCCTGCAGTCACTCGAATTGACAGCCTCTTCCGAAACATATGCCGTTATTGTCTCCAAAAATCTATTAATCTGTTTTAACGACGTCGAAGACTGTATTGTCTCGTTGGAATCCGAGCTGCTGGGGCAAAATTCCGCCAATGCGTCTCATGCTCCTAGGCCACCACAGGCTCCCAGGCTCCCATTCACGCCTGCCCAAGGCCTTAAACGGATCCAGCATCTTCAAGTCTGTCTGTCGAGATTGAGGGACAAGTAATTCTTGGTGAATGTTTCTTATGGGATTTCGGTGCTAACATGACTTAGTATTGAAAGCTCCATGTCGCTTGAGTCCGAAGAACCCGCTCCAAAACATACAGTAGACCCGGGCGGAGCTTTATGGCGAGAGTGTGCCGATTACATTACCGCTCATGAGTCGGCGCGCGAGTCCCGACTAGGAGACACCGGGCTATGGCTCATTAATCATGCACGTTTCCGGAGATGGCTCATTGGAGAACGTGTCGGTGACCCTAATACACTCTTTTGTCTAGGAGAGCCTGGCTCGGGAAAGACGATTCTGACGTGAGTATCTCCGTGCTTCAAGTACAAGATTCGCCCCGTTACTAATTGATGCGATATCTAGGTCTCTGGCAATCGAGGAGGTTCAAAAATGGCAACAGACTAACAGATCCTCAAACATTGGATTCGCCTACTTCTATTTTAACTATCGAAAGTCCAGTCCGATGCGAAATATCGTGTTAGCGCTGCTTCGACAGCTCTACTTGCAATCCTTGTCACCAGTTGATGAATTGGCTGCCCTCGAAAGCCTGGCTGCAAAATCGGAGTACATTCCTTTCGCCAGTCTCGTTTCAGTCCTCCTGACTGTTTCAAAACGGTTCTCAAAGGTATACTTCATTTTCGACGCCTTGGATGAATGCGCGCCGGCCTACAAGCCCGACTTGCTGCATCTACTCACGTCGATAAAGGCCTCGCCAGCCCGGCTACTTGCTTTTTCACGACCTCAACAGACTTTCAGTGCCTTGGCAGTTGGTCCGAAGATTGAGATCTTGCCATCGGAAGGAGACATCAAGCAGTATGCCAAAACTAAGTTACAGCATGCACCACTTTTTGCGGGCGACGATGAATTATTGGATGAGGTGGCTTCTGCTCTTGTAGCTGCTAGTGAGCGGCATCATATGTATGCTATTTCCCTCGTCCATTCGTTACCATTAGGAAAGTGCATAGTTCTGATATGGTTCATACATAGGTTTTTGCCAATCGTCTTTCAGGTTGAGGCTCTCCTGCAACAACATACTAAGGAAATGGTCAGGGAGCAGAAGGCTGAACTTCACCAAAGTCCATACTCTGCTTACCAGAATAGCCTGTATCGAATCCAGAATCAGGAGCTATATATGACAGCCTTGGCAAAACGAACCCTCACCTGGTTATTTTATTCTCAACGACCACTGGAAACTGCCGAACTTCTCGAAATCCACCACTCCTCGGCCCAAGGTACGGCAGGAATCGATGTCCCCTTGATTGTAGAAGCATGCATGACTCTAGTACAGGCTGGAGAAACTGTCGCATTTACACACATTTCCGTCAAGGAATTCCTCCAAAAACAAGCGGGTGCCGCCATAGACGATGAAAAGATGATCGCGGTCTATTGTATGCAGTATCTAATTAACAGCAATATCGACGAAGCAACAACCCACGGCTCTCTCTATGATCAGCTTCGCAGCAATCCATTATTAGACTATGCGGCTACCTACTGGGGATACCACTTACGCAATGCAGTCCAAAAAGATGAAAGGGAACACGAGAGCCTTAGGCGATTGTGCTCTACCTTGTTGAATAATAAGCAAAGGGTAGCGAGTCTATGCCACGTAATATCCATGTCCCAGTGGGAAAAGAAAGCGCCAGCTGATAAACTTGTCAAGTCCTCTTAGCTTCATCTTGTCTCATACTTTGGGCTAGATTGGGCAATTAATCCACCACTTGTTGAAGAAAGAGTGGTGGATGAACAAGACCAATGGGGTCGAACACCGCTTCACCTAACCGCCTTGAAAGGCTCTGTCGACTGCGTCACAATTCTTCTAACACAAGAATCTCAAAGCCAACAAGATCTGGACAGAAGAACAGTGTGGCACTACGCTGCGATGAGCGGAAACCCTGAGACTATACGTTGTTTGGTTGATTTCAACCCTCGCATTCTAGAGTCGACTCATTTAGACACTTCAGTCATTTTGGGAGCAGATAAACTGGACAAAAGCCCGCTTGAATATGCGGCAATCTATGGTGATGAAAGCACATTCATGATGCTTCTTCCATTCTATACCTCTGAATCTGCCAATGATTTCAGAAGTAGAGCATTCCTGGCGGCTTTGGCTGGTGGTAAGCTAGACATCTTGAAATGTCTATTATCGCAGGGAGAAGTTGCGCACTACAACTATTTCCTAGAGGCAACAAAGGCCGGATTTTATGCCGCAGTATACCTTCTTGCAAGTTACGGTTCAGAAATCGACAATCCAGATGTTACTGGGGAGTCAGCGCTAATGATCGCGGCGCGAGAGGGTTGGAACAAAATTCTCAAGTTTATGGTCAAGAATGGGGGAGATCTTGAGAGTAAGGATGCGGATGGACAGACTGCGCTCGCTCTGGCCGTAAAGACGGGTAATGATGAGGGAGTTCAATCCTATTACAAGCCGGAGCTTGGCTAGAAGGATCCATAAATGGCGACACGCTCATGGTATATGCCGCCAGTCAAGGCCGGGTGGAAATTGTTCGTCTGCTGCTACACAGATGTGTTGATACGTACGAAGCAGTTCTTGCTGCAGTCAAAAAGGAGGGGACTGGACTTCTGGAAAAGCTTTCTCAATGGGAAGTGCTTCCTACATATTTAAGCCCCGATCAGAGACAGAGTCTGGTGGAAGCGGCAAAGAAGCAGGCCAGAGCTCGATTTTGGACAAGTTGGAGTCTCTAAGAGACTGAAAGTCCCTCCGCAATCAGTCCAGTGTGTTCAGTCTGAAGTCAGAGTTGCCCCAATTGTATCGTATAATAAAATTGAATATTTTTTTAAAAATAAGTCTTTAACAAACCAACTTTGGTCGTACTCCGTATTAAATGAGTCGTATTCTTATTTACAAAGAACCAAATCCTCACCCGGTTAAACTATCACCAATACCACATTGCCACCGCTGTACTGGTAGTGCCAATGCACCCTATCTACCGCTCCATCATTCCAGTTAACTGTAGCTACATTTGTACCGACAGGTATGGATTTGATTGAGCCCGCTGACTTCCATTGACCATCAAGCTCATAGCCAGTCAAGAAACCATCCTGGCCTTGCCAATATATACGTAATTGCACTCTGCTAGCATTCCATGCGGCAGCAGAAATTGCAGAACCTTTCATTGCGACTCCTGGACTAAAGGGTCCTAATATTAGGTAGTGTTAGAAGAGCTCATGGAATAATCCTTCATAGTACTTTAAAATGGCATCTGACTTACCATTTCTCCATCTGCCATTATCATAGCAGTGCCCTTGAATGCTGCAATTTGCATCTTGATAAAATAATCGAAGATTCACCTGCTGTTGATTGTTCAACCACCCTGCTGCTGCAAGACTTGTCCCCGAGAGAGCGGCTGGAAGAGTGTCACCTCTGACCCAAGGACTTCCGTTTCTAAACTCTTGGATATTGTTGGAGCCGTCCTCTTCACGTAGTTTAGTATTTTCAATTGGAGTTAATATATATTATGTATTTCTTACCCTGACAGAATACTCGAATATTCGGCCCTGGCCAGTGTACAGCGGTGATGGAACCGTTTGGCATAACACGAATTTTTAAACTGGTCAAGTAACCGGGTACCCAGCTTGACCTGTTACTGCATACCCACTCCTGTAGCGTATTATCATTAGAGAGGCAATAGATTCGGATCTGTTTAATTTCAGCAATTGTCGTGCCAGCAAAAGCATAATTGGAGGCACCTACTTCATTCCCATTATTCCAACTGATAACGGCAAGCGGAGTTGATGGCTTCGCAGTAAATAATGCCATACTGTTCATTTTCCAAGTTCCGGCATCGTAAATGCTTTCATATATACCGCCATCTGCGCGCTGAAAGTACACTCCACCTGAAACTTGCTTGGTGAAGGCTGTGCTGGCAATTGCAGTCCCAGGTTGGATGCTATCCTGGCTTGCGAAAGACGCGCAGTCAAACATGGTGAAGAAAGCAAAGTGAAGAGGGTTGTTTAATGCTGTGGTAAGAAAGGGTAACTGGAAGGTTGAATTAATTCTTCCATATTACAGCGGGCAAGGAGCATGTTATATATATCTGTTCTATGTCATTTTAATAAATATAGAGTATATGAATAACTTGAATATTACTAAAGTAAGGATGGACAATGTCGTATAGCACATTAGATTCGACTGGAATAATAAACGAGCTATGCGGAGTGCCTTTTGGAAAAGACCATGTGATTGCAAGTTCTTGTCACACATGTATTGAGGGTGGAGTTTATGCGGATGCCCAAACAAAGGTAGCACAGCCTTGGGCCTACCTGCAGAGCGGAGAGACAAATAAACAGTTCGGTTCGGTGTCGACGGTGACGAATAAAAGGGCAGCTCGGTGTTGAGCCGCCAGACGGCTAGTAATATGGGGGAAATGCGTTTAACACGTCAGGAAATGTGTAGCCACCATCTTCCATTGGCCATTCATCTGGGATATGGCAAGCTGAGATTTGCCAGTGGCTACATTGGATATGATGAATTTAGTTGTCTATGGCCAACTCTCGAATACCCATCTCAATGTAATGTAACTCATGCAACTGTGTCATATAGTTATTACATAAAAAGAAAAGACACTATTCGGCTTCGATTTATACTTATGCAACGTTGAACGCGTGATCAAAAGCTACATGTAATTTACAATAAGTCGGGTTGCCGAAAACTTCCAAATAGAGAAGCCTGGTGTCAATACCAGACCGCCAAGCTTCCCTCTTACACTTACAGGTACTGTTATTTTGGGTACTCCTTTACTATCACATTGTACCAGCTTAACTAAAGATTAAATAAAATGCTTATAGTATTAATGAGAGGTCCCTAGCACTATTGGGCTCCATGTTGCTTTAAGAGCTGGTAAATACTATCCGTTTTGGCCATACTTAATGGTGTCTTGTATGTGTCCGATCGTGGATTGACTTCTGCACCATATGCTAGAAGAATTTTGACAACATTCTCATGGCCATTGCCGGCAGCCCAGTGCAATGATGTCCACCCGTACGGCGTGGATAAACTGGGATTTGCTCCTTGTTCTAGGAGACTCTTTACATTGTCATAGTGTCCTCCCGCTGCTGCGCCGTAAAGTGGAAACTCACCTTTGGAATCTATAGTGTTGAGATTGGCGTTGTGCTTGGGAAGGGATTTAATGGAGTGTTCTTCCTGTGCATGTTTAGTAGCGGGCGATGTGGCTCCCTCATCAACATTGGGGTCGATGCTCTCCGTCTTGGCTGTCAGGAGCTGATCCTTGGGTTTCTGAAGTAGAAAATAGTATTGTTGCATATCCATGAGTTTTGTAGGTACCCTCTCGCCCTGGAAGGTACCTTTCCCATGACCATTGAAATGGAGTTTCCAGGCTATGACGTGTCAGAATCTCAGGCCAAAGTAACCTCTTACGCAGGAAAGGGGGAAACTTGCTGCTAGCATCGAAGCCAAGGTAGGACCAGCTGTCATTTAGATATGACTTTTCGGTACCAACACGAATCGTCTTTACTTGGCCCATCTGACCTGGCGCCGGACGAAGTTGCTTGAGATTGGCCGCGAGCTTGACGACTCCGGTAATAAAGGCGAGCCCGATGTGCTTGGCTAGACACTCATGCTGACCGTAGCTAAAGGCAGTGACGGCATTTTTCTCACGCATTGCGTCAAATTCCTTGGCGTTGGGAACTTCCAATGGGTTACGTCCAGCCTCGCCCTGAAGTGAGGATTAGAAATCTTTGGCCAGCTGCGAGAGACTAGAAGAAGGACTTGAAAGGAGTGTTGAACAAACGCCACGGAAACTGAGACTTACCAGCATCATTACAACAATATTACCGGCCTGGATTGACTTGCCCTCAAGCTCAATCGGTTGCACCGCGATCCGCACGTTGCGCTGCGAGCTCGTGAGACGCTGGGCTTCCACAACGTAAGCTTGAAGTTTTTCCAAATCGTCTTCTTGAGCCAAAGCCTGAACTTGGGCCCAGATTGACGCATTCTCAGGGCGCAGGAAGAACTCCATGACTTCGTAAAGCTACAAGACTATCAGCGCTGCAAACCATTTGTTCTTGATTAACATGAGCCTCTTACCGCAGTGACAGGAACGCCAACACCGCCAAAAGCTGTCAGCCACAGATTGTCAACAACCTGCTCAGGCGAGTTGCCCTGATCCAGTAGCTTTTCAACAATCTTGAGACCATGGAAGCGCAACGAACCCGGTTTGGGATCAGTGCCGGAGTTGGTCTTGCGGTGGGTAAAGTAACGGCCATTACCACGACTTTTAACCGCATCAACTAGCTTGCGGGTGGTTTCAATGATGGTTTGAACACTCTCCTGAGCACGGCGACGACGGTTCCAGGCCTGACCAGGGTCGTTGTTATTAACCCCCCAGATGCGGATATTAAGCAGGTGTCGGTAGAGTTCGACAGTGGTAAGGGAGCCTCTCTCGTTGTCGTTGGATTTCAAGTCGAAGTAGAATAGGTCGGCGAGAAGCCGGGTATTCAGTGGAATGGCGACGTCACGGATCAGATCGATCTGGTCAAGGCCTTGTCCGAGAGTGAAGCTCTCCTTCTGGATCAGCTCCTTACCCACCCCAGCAATCAAGTCGGTCACAGCTTTGAGCAAATCCGGCAACTCGCCCATGGCTTTGGTCCAACTAGCACGATGCTCAAAATTCTGCGCCCTGTCACCGGCCAGCATGAACCAGCTTACGTCCTTCTTTCCCGAGAATAAAGAGTTCAGGGGCTGGAGCCAGGGCACGACAAACTTGTCGGGGTTGCCAAGTACTTGCTTTATACTTGCGCTGGTGAAGAGAACAACAGGCTTGGCCGGTTGCTTCGGGTCATCCAGCGTGTACTGGTCCAAGGTTTTAAGCTCCTTGGCGATCTGTATGTTGGCCTTCTTGGTGTACATGGGCTGCATGACGGCCACTGAGTTGTAGGGGAACCAGCCGGGCACGCCTCTCTGGATGAGCTTGTATAGCATGGATCCGCCCAGTGTCTTATAATCCTGCCGGACTTCGTTGTAGCCCCAGTTCGTCAAGTTTGCGGGCGTATAGTCAATTGTGTTGAATCTGTCTGAACGCACGAGTGTGATGGCATCAGAGAGTACAGCCCGTCCTACTGTATATGTCGGGCAGATACCGCAGCCCGGGGCGCGGGCGGGTTTGATGTCTTCAATCATGAGGCCTGGATAAAGCTCCACCATGTCAGGGGATGTGTACAGCTTCTCAAGAATACCGGCAATCTCTGTGTCTGAATTAATGTCGGTAAACTTTTCATATCGCTTGAGACCAAAAAACTCGCGGAACTCGTTCAGTGACGCTACCTGCCATTTACGGGCTTGGTTAATGCCGAGAATCTCGACAATCTTGAGCGCTTTTGGGACCATACGGGCACCGAAAACACCGGCTGGATCATCCATGGCCTCTTTCAAAATGCGTACGAGGTCCTCATCTTTGAATCTTCCGTCTGCTTGACGCTGCAGACCGTCAAAAGTTCGAAGGCTAGGATCCTTTGGGATACTCTTTTCGAACGTGACCAAGGCCTGGCCAAGATCGGTCCAGCTGATATCTTTCAGGTTCTCCGCACTGCGGCCTGGGAAGAGCTTGAGGAAGAAATTATTGATCCAGCGCTCGTCCTTCTGGGAAATACACGCGTGGAATCTGTACAACAAGTTGAACTCGACGCTGACCTGGTTGCCAACGCCGCGTGGCACACTTTCACCACCAGCTTGGTTGCTGATCTCTACCCGCGGGTCCAGAGTCCAATCACTCGCGGAGTGGTGCGTGTTGGTGATGGCACGTAGGTAATCGTGCAAGCATATATTGATATACAGCCCCCCCACGATCAGACGGGCCGTGTTGAAAAGATCGTGGTCCTGTTTGGCCATAGCCCGGGCTTTATCCTCAGGGCTAGCATTGGGTGTGCATGCCAGCGTGAAGCGGCCATTCTCGTTAATCTTCAGCAAGAGATCGGCAACATAGTTGTGGAAGCGGCTGTAGAGGACCAGCATGACGTTGACGCCTGCAGGCTGCCCAAGCAAACGTTTCTCATGGAATGTGTCGGGCTTCAATTTGCCCTCTTTCATAGTTCGTACCTCCAGCTGGTCCTTGAGAGATGAGCCGTACAGGGGCGCAAGGTCAAGATATGATGATACATCAGACTTGTTCATATCCATGCGGTTAGTGCGAAAGATGTCATGGATGATAATGGATGCATGGTAGAAGAGCATGGATGAAATGCCAGCTGGATTTTCTTTGAAGGTCTCCTCATCACGTGCCATCAAAAGGTCAAAAAGCAGGCCTGGATCGGGTTTGACGCCGTGAAGGCATTTTTCAGGCCTGACCGTCTTGGCATAAGCCGTGCCAGCCTTCCCCAAGTTGGGCTGGAGGATGTTATTGAAACTTCCATCAGGCATCCGGTACTGGTGTAGACTGTCTGGCTCTCGTGGAATATGCTCACGTAGGATAACATCACTATCCGGGACTTTGAACTCGATGCTATCGCCATCATCGCTCTTGCGCTTGTGGGTAGGCTCAGTGGCGTTGACAACCTCATACTTGACATCACTTCCAACATAGCTCAGAGGCGGATGCTGAAGGTTCTCCCAAAGCGTAGTGATGAACTTGTTGGTGATCTGAGTTCTATTATCCGACGTAGAGGGTAGAGTGGTAAGCATTCCAATCAACTTCTCAGTCGTACTGCACGTCGTTAGCCCTGCATAGTCCCAAGAGATGAATTGAGCTTACCCCTTCCTATCATCAAGCGGAACTCCTTTTTGTGTAATTTCTGGAATAAGACTTGCAATGTCTGATAAGGATGTCTGGCTCCTCATGGTGGCATAGTCATTCAAGTGACTAAGCGGCTTAGCAAGGAGGCTGGCTGGTGTCTTTTGACGAGACTCTTGATAAGCCTCGCCGTCCTGAAACTTGTCATTGCTTGACATTGTTATTTCTTTGGAATGGCTTTGTAGTTTTGCTACAGTAGAGAAACGGTATAAAGAACAGGAATGAGGAAGCTTGGTTCTTCGTATTCTAATCCTGCTGGACATTTCCATTTATATAATAGCGGCTGGTATCAATCTCCGCTGACCTGTGCGATATGGGATACAACAACTTGCAGCTTGCAACCCAGTAGTAGGCGTCCATACGCCTGAACCCCGCAGTGTATACAAGTCTCTGAAACGCGAGGCTGCATAGCCGACGCAACGTTTCTTGTCATATGCATACGATTGGGCTTGGATGCAGCTGCCGATGGCATCTTAATTACAGAGTGACACAAGTGGCTTGCTCTAGTGCACTCCCCGATACGACATCCCTGCAGAGGTTCAAGCCCATCCCCTATGAGTTCAAAGCTGTATATCTGCAGGAATACCTAAAACCATGGAGGTGATCTGTAATGGTACCCGAACGGGAGCAGCAAGCCTCGTTTGAAACATACTGAAAGAACAACGGCCGATTCTATTAATTGTGGGAGTAACTGTTTGGTATCTTATTTCATTGTAGAAACTTTGGCCTTCACTTTACATAACCAAGTCAGTAGATGCTTATGCTAGCCTTCCATAAATGCTGGTATAACTCATTGGTGAGGGTTCTTGATTGGAACGACTAAGGTGTCCAAGTGAGTTCTTGAGTTATCATTTTTTGTAATTTATTATTAATTCTAGCTTTTAATTTATCTCTCCGCAATAAATATTAGCCCAAGATTATGTATGTACTTTATATAGAACCAACTCCTTATTCATTTCTCCACACTATATATACAAGGCTGAACACTTTATACAGAACCCACTTTTCAATTCTCTCTCCGCACTGCAAATACGCCCAACTCAATGCTATACACCGAACCCACCGTTCATTCGTCTGTCCATACTGCATAGAAGCCCAATGCTCTATTCTTTACACCGAACCGACTGTTCATTTGTCTCTCCGCACATAGAAGGTCACGGCTATATTCTTTATACCGAACTAACTGTTCATTCGTCTCTCTACACTGCATAGAAGACCTCGGCTAAATTCTTCATACCGAACCGACTATTCATTCGTCTCTCCGCACCGCATAGAAGCCCAAGGCTGTGCAACCTCTCTTTGAGAAACCCGCATAAATCACTCGAGTGCATTGCCCCCATTATGGAGCTAGCACTTGCTCTCTTGGCAACTTTACCAAAACATTTGTTACGTTAAATTCACATATCAAGCCGTCTTAGTTTATCACATTATCATGCATCTAGGCTCTTTCCATCTTATAACACACTAGACATTAAAAGTATCCTAGCAATACAGCGTCTATTTCATAGCTTAAGGTCTCGGGTATGTAGACAAGTACAAGGATTAGAAGGTGTGAAGGTGTAAAAGTGAGGATTACGAGTGTCATTCAAAGAGGAAGCATACAAGCCTATACATCTATATAAACAGTGCTCCGAACCCCTTGTTAAAGAAACCAGGCTAGGATGCGCATCACTAATCCAAAATTGGGAACCACCATGCATAGCGGCTGAGGTTTGATTCCATTAAAGTGCCCAAAGATATAGGCAGATATCTTGAAGTCCAAGGCGTTGGGCAGTAACCTAAGAGCTCGGTGACATTCAGCTGTCAACAAAGGTGCCATAGAGAAATGCCCACGATATAGTCATTTGTTATCATATTGCCTTTAGTTGCAGGGTCTGCATATCAACCATAGAGATATCACTGACTAGTATATCTGTCATGTTGCATTTATTGTGGACATGCCATCCTCAATGCAGACTGACGTGTTGCCACTGAGGACTCGACCAAGGCATATATGATCACGATTGGGTTTGTGAGAAGAGAGGATGGGGTGGGACGTGGGACGGCGTTGGGGAATTTACTGGATAGTATTCTGACACAGTTTGCAGATGGAAAATACGAAGAAAAAAGCCACAATGCGCTTTAGGGATTTATGTACAGCCGCCGGGTAATAGTAGTATATGACTTAAATTTCAGTAGAAGTATCGGATACAGTAAAAAGAGAGATGATAAATAGAGTTATGATGTCCTCATCTATAATCCTCTAAATCTGGTATAATTGTGAGTCGGCGACTAAGATCCCCTCAGGCATCTTTCCTCTATCTATTAGTGTCCAGTTCATCTTTTTCTACCAAAATGTCCTTACATGGAAGTGAAGATTCGGAGGTGACCAACCGGCCCGCGTGGTCTGAGAGGCCAGTGACTCCTTTGAGCCCAAAGAGCTCTAGCAGTTACGGAAGTCCCAAGGACTCTGGGGAATTCGGAAGTCCTGCAACTTCGGTGAGCTCTGTGGGTTCCACAATACCTCTACCTGCGAAGTCTCAGTATTCTCAGGAGAATAAGGCCAAGAAGTCGCAAGAGGACTTGAAGCTTATTCTCTTCTTCGACGGTACTGGCAACAGCTTCAGCGGGTCCAGTGCCGATACCAACGTCGTGAAGCTCCTGAAAAAGCTGGATCGCAAACAACCAAATCAATACCACTACTATCAGAGTAGGTTCTCCTTTGTCCTCATCATCCACCGATACTAATCTCCGTTATCAGCGGGCATTGGGACTTATGGTCTCAACGAAGAATCCGTTAACAAATCATTGCTTGGAGAGCTGCGCAGCACCCTTCATAAAACCATCGATATGGCTATTGGTACAACATTTGATAGCCATGTCTTGGCCGGATATCGGTTCCTCATGAGATACTATGAAACTGTGAGCAATCCTTGCATAAAGATTGGCTCCGTTATTTGGTTACTGACCCAAAGTCTAAAAGGGTGCCAAGATTTACATGTTTGGTTTCAGCCGTGGCGCATTTACAGCCAGGTTCTTGGCACGGTTGATTAGCACCATCGGTCTCCTCTGCAAGGGTAATGAAGAAATGATTCCCTTCGCCTACAACCTCTATCAACGCTACCTAACTGGTAGAATCCGCGATCTCAGGGATGCACAGAGGAATTATGACAAGGCAGATACACAAGAAGTGGAAAGTGAGAAACAGTCGGATCAGAGCAGGAGTATCGCTGCCGAGAATGAGGACATCGATGACCCTGATGCCCCCAAACTTAGTGATGAAAGTCAGGAAGCTCTCAACGAGATTCAGTCCTTTAGCGACACATTTTGTCGCAAGGGAAAAGATGACGAGAAAATCAAGGTTTTCTTCCTCGGCCTGTGGGACTGCGTGGGCTCAGTCTCACTCTTGGATTGCAAATCGCCTATACCAATGCCTGTAAAAGGCACAGCGCACTACGTTCGACATGCTGTGGCTGTCGACGAGCGCCGCGTCAAGTTCAAGGCAGCACTCTTTGCTCAAGATTATTGCAGAAACGCTGCTGTGGACTCTAGCATCAAAGATGATGCCAAAGCTTCAGATGATCTGAAAACCCGTATCAAGGCCTTCTTTGACCGCCTGTTCAACTCGGAACATATGGATCTAGTAAAAGGCGCTGCACCACAAATCCTTCAAGACGCCGCAGGGCAGCTCCAGGATGCTGCAGGACAACTCCAAGACGCCACACCGCAAATTCTTCAAGACGCCGCGGGACAGCTTCAAAATGCTGCGGAGCAACTCCAAGATGCTACGCCACAACTTCTTCAAGACGCTGCCGGGCAACTCCAAGATGCTGCACCACAGATCCTTCAGGATGCTGCGGGACAGCTGCAAAACGTTGCTCAACAAGTCCAAGAGGTTGCACAGCATGTTGTACAGCAAGTTCAAAACGCCATATCTCAGAGTCTCCAAACTACCCAAGTTACCGACGGCTCCATACAAGAAATCGAAGAGATCAAAGAAGTCTGGTTCCCAGGCTGTCATGGTGACGTTGGGGGTGGTTGGCCCCTCGAAGGAGATGCAACGATGCAAATAAGCGACATCACGTTGGCGTGGATGATCCAAGAGCTTCATCTAATAGAGGAAATGGACGAAAGTGCAGCACTCAAGTGGTCTCCAACCGTTAAAAGATGGCTACGAAAGGTAGAGCAAAGCGCGACCAAAACTGCTACCGAGTCGAAAATACACGACTCACTGTCGTTTGGTTGCGGTACGGGTCCCTTTGCAGTGCTACTCTGGGGATTAATGGGTAAGTACCACTTCTATATGATCTTGTCGTAGGGATTTTTTTCCATTATCATTTCTTGAAGCTAATCTCAGTTGTCTAGAGGTTGTTCCACTTATACGCCGCTTTGAATTGAACCCCAAGAGCGGACAATGGATAGTCGCTCACCTTCCCCTTAACAAGGGGGGTCCCCGTTGCATCCCACGGAACGCAGTCTTGCACCAGTCTCTGATTGACCGACTAAAGCATAAAGCCTACAAGCCAAATAATCATCATGGTGACAACAGCATTCTCTGTCTAAAGGGCAAGGCAGGAGAGAATATGTCCTTCAGGGAGATAGAAACCGGTGGTTCCAGTTATCACAAAACGTATCATTTTGATTACGAAGAAAAAGATCGTTTCTGCGGAGGATTCGAGGACTACCCGGTAATTCTGTCATGGCTCTATGGAGCAATCATAGGGGGCCTGGTAACCTCCTACAGTCTCATTTCCTTCATCATGCTTTACTATTATATCACTCGATATACGAACCTAGAACTCTTTGTACTAGCCGAAAAGGGACGGGGAAGCTTGATGCGGTTGGCAGAGTAATTGATTGACACCACTTCACAAGGAGCAGCTGACTGGATTGATGGGAGATATATCCAAACAGAGCACTCGTTCAGCGGTGGTGATATAACGAGGGCTTTGCTTGCTTAATATCGAAAATTAATCTTGTTTTACGCTTGATGTGCCTCAACTATGAGTCTAACGTTATTCTATTCACCCATGTTTACATTGAGTCAAGATGCAGCATCCAAAACTTAGGATTAGCAATTTCCGATGTATCAGATACACCCACTAATCTATACGAAATATACAAGATCAAAAGTAGACATTAAGTTTAGGGTAAGGTTGAGATTCCCGCCTCTGCTAATGCCTCCTCTGTAATTCGCCAAAGCGATCGAGCCAACTCTCTGTTGCGAGCCTTATCTGACGGTTGGTCAATTTTGTCGGGGCCATTCAAAAACTGGCCTTTGTAGCGGTCGGGGTTTTTTGCAATTTCTACCGCAGTTGCACAAAAGAGTTGCGTTAAAGCGCCTTTTGCGACACTTTTCATGACCAACTTCAAGACTGGCTTCAATACGCCGGGGAAGATTCCCATGCCGCCTTCGGTTGAAACTGGCCCTGGGTCAAGTGTTACAGCTGTGACGTTGGTGTCTTCTTGAGTGAGCTTATTTTGCAGTTCTTTTGTAAAGAGGATGTTAGCCAGTTTACTGGCGCCGTAGCGTTTAAAGGTTGCTTTGCGAGAGGCGTAGTCATTAGGGTTCGCTGCTCCAGGATCCTTGAGGTCCTTTATACTTGTAAAGTTATTGCTTTTAGGCGCAAACTTCTCAGCCACAGAGCTCACCTAAAATGTCATTTAGTCAAGGCATCTTCGAAGATTATTTTGTCAAGGGGGCATACAGTAACGATCCGGACGTCAGAGTCTGGTTCTTTCGCTGTGGCCTTGAGCAACGGTAGAAGATTTTTTGTGAGAACAAAGTGTCCGACATGACTAGACGGATATGTCAGTATTGTAATGGAGAAAGTAGAATAGGGAAAGGGAAGCGTTAGCTGCAAGCTCTTCACTCACTTTACCGCTATTGTCTGTTCCAACCCTTCCTTTGTGGTCACAAAAGTTTCCGTCCCAATGCCTGCATTATTAACTTGAATAGACGTATTAGCATGCTGTCGATAATTGATATGACAAATGCTACTTTACCCAAAACATCAAGTCTACTTTCTGTGGTAGAAAGTATTTTTGCCGCTCGAATGACATTTTGCAGGTTCTCTAGATCCAATGGAAGCCATTGCAACCGCTCTTTCGGTATGGATTGGTGATGAGAAAGAATCTCATCAATTGCCTGTTTCGCTCGAGATTCAGACCTTGCCCCTATATATACCTTGGCACCATGCAATGCCAGTTGCTTGACTGTTTCAAGACCAAGACCAGAGCTGGTTCGTTTTCGTCAGTTGGGTATTGGTGATTGGAAGATGGGATACAACTCACTTTCCACCTGTAACTAGTATGACTTTGCCGGTGAGATCAGGGATAGAAGCTTCGGTCCACGCCATGGCTCAGGAAGTTGTACTTGTCCTCGTATACACTATACAAAGAATTATGTAATTAACGTGTCGACAAGATTCCCATGCGTGGGCATGCAAAGTAGCTCGTAGATGCCTTCGCAGCCTGTCTGGTGGTTGTAAAAGAGCCAGTTCTAAAGCAACTACTTATAACTAAACCCATTATCGACTCTTATAACCCATCAATGGTATTATAAGTCTAGATTATACAGGAGTTGAAAGAAATAATTACCCAAATCGGTATGTGTACTCCATACTAGTGATGTGGCTTATCCCTGCATGGCCCATCCAACCCAGTTAGGCCAACAGTATCGTGAAGATCTCCACAGCTCGGAGAAAGTTGCCTCTGACTTGGTCAGTTCCAGGGAAACTATTCGTAATAGCTTGCTTACCCAATCAACCAGTTTACAGAGAAATCGACGTATATCAGCTTCTGTTGCCAGGCTTTGGGACCTCGTAGGGCGGGGCGGCTGCTATGATTTACTTCCATCCGAGATAGGAATTGTCCGGTTGCCTAGAAGGGGCAGTGGTTCATTATAAGATACATCAAACTAAAAAATTTTGATGCTTGCTAAAGGCGTCTATAAGGGCAGGTAGAGTCTCTGTGTCAGTCATCTCTTAGCCAATCTAGTCGACATGAGTTATGTTATTGGAAAGCTCTAGAGACGCCAAACTATTCGGCATTTTGTCACATAAGAAAAGCAAATTTGGAAATTACACTTCACTCTAGTTGGCTAAGGCCACGACTAAAAAAGCTTGGTAATTGCCCAACCAAAGTTTACAAATCAAGTCGGTTTACCTTAACAGGAGATTTACAATGTGGAATGAGGTAGGGCTCGACACATATAGCAGGTGATAGATTGACAAAGGGAATCGGCTCATGCAACGTTATTTCGCTTAAATGCTGAGACTAAATGGGGTCCATATGTTTATTGATCTAGCAAGCTCTATCAGTCCCGGGATAGGAGATATATATACCCAGGTGACTGAAGTTAACACTTTGGACGTTCGGTATATTGGATTGCTGAAGATGGGACCATTAGGAAAACATATACAGGATATTCATCTCTACGAACATGTTGCCTAAAATTTCGCATGGGAATATGTATTTGTAGCCTTATATGTTAGCTTTTTCAAGATGGCTCTATATAAGTCTAATTGGTAGAAGATCAGACACATATGACCATAGGTAATGGAGAATTCGAGGTCCTGTCAAGCGCTTGAATTGAGTTCAAAATCTCCCATTTTTATTTATCCAAAGACTCCAGAGTTAGAGGTCATGCATGTCCGGTTTTGAAGACTGTTGAACCTCGCACTAAAATGATGGCCATTGTTCAGGTTTCCTGGCTCGTTGTTGAAACGGAGCCCCGACACTTCTGCGACCCGGCAAAATAGAGATATAAGATAGGTACATCATCAATCCGTGTCCAGCTTCAGATTCACCCAAGTACGTGTAAAATGGGTAGCAAGCTACAACGCTAGGTCTGCAGGCTCACCAGGTATAATGGGACATCACAAACAAGAATCCACTGTGATCTTAGCCAGAATAACACCAGCCCATGTCTCCGGCATAGTAATAATAAAGCAATGATGACTCCATAACCAAATGGGTAATAAAAAATTGTGGTCTCCTACTCAATCACTTCCGACTAATATTATCTAGAATAGCTCATTCATCAATTGGCGTGTTTCCTCCACGTCTGTTTCGCGCAGTTTTGCCGCCTCCGCTCTCTTTACCCTTAGATAGTGTTGAATGACACTGCTTCCCATCATAGTCTCAAGATCTTTGTAGTTTTCTTCCAAATGATCAAGCGCCTCCCCTATACTCTTGGGAAGAGAGTTTGCATCCCGAGGCCATGGGTCTGTCATGATGCCCGTATCCGGCCATAACAGAGGCTCCTTGTTGGTGCAACCGAGCAATCCGGCACTCAAGATTGCTGCCAGGGCCAAGTACATGTTGGCCGTTGCGTCGATGCAACGGACTTCCCAGTGCCCGGCCTTGATCTTTCGAATTGGCACTACACGGTTCTCGGTGCCCCAGCCGACCAAATGACCAGCAAGATATGGCTGGACACGCTCATAAGATATCTCGTAAGTGAGGCAGAAGGCACACAGTTGCGGAAGGCGCTGTAGCATGCCGGCGAGGAAGTGATTTTGCATATGGGGCGGGTTGATGGAGATGTGAGTATGCTGCCCGGTCGATTGCCGACGTGACTCTACTGGTCGGGGCGACATGGTTACCGTCAAGCCATGGCGGTTGAAGATACGCTTGAGGGTATCGTGAACGAGTATCAGCTGATCGACAGCAGCCAGCGGAGGGAGGCATCCGAGGGTCAGTTCGTATTGTCCACGCCGCCCCTCTGTCTGAAAGGCATCAATCTTAACGCCTGCCGTTAGAAGCACCCGAATCGCCTCTTCAAAATGCTCATAACATGGATCACGAAGGCCGCTGACAGAGAATCGTCCAAATCCAGAACTATAAGGAACCAGGATCCCCTCTGCAGAGGCCTTCATGACCTCAAATTCTACTTCAAATCCAACAAGGAAATACACCCCAAACATTTCTTCAGCTTTTTTACCCACTGTCTCCAAAGCAAGGCGAGGGCAAAGATTCCAGTTAGGCCCGGGCCGCGCTGGGGCGTATTCGACGACTTTGCACATGACATTGGCATATAGAGGATCCAACGTCGGTCGCGTCTGGAGAGAGCTCCAGTCAGGCACCAGCCAGTTGTTGCCTGTTGGGTCGAGTTCGGGTAGCAAAGTGTTATCCACGATACAATGGAATGCAATAGGTGGTACATGAACGACTCTCTCTCCGGCGGCAATGGTAAGCCCATGCTCAATGGGCACTATGCGGGCTCTCAGGAGGCCCGAATGATCCTGCCATTGAAGGCGAAGAAATTGCACGCCTGGGTATTGAAGTAGGAATACTCGGAGCGCGTCTGATGGAACAAGCTCTGGAATAAGGGCAATTTGCCCTGTCGCGGACGGTGTGATGGTTCGAAACATGGCAGAGTATAGCGGACGGTACTTCCTCAAGGAGATACCTCGAGTAAAGTTCGCTATTTATAGTATAGGGACAGCTGAAGATATTGATAAATTTTCAAGGGCCTCAGAGAAAATAAAAAAGAGAGTTCCAAAGACTGCTGCTAACCACAATGTGTGGGCAAAGGCTTCAATAACCTCGTACTGAGTTGATTCGGCTCTGACTGCACACTTTATCTACATGGAATAGCTGCTCTTTATATAACCTAAATCTAATGTAAGAAAAGGGGGGAATAAGTCTAGCGGTAATAGGATATAGCACGGCCATTTGGGATAGGAAAATATGTCAAGTGGCTGGATATTGTCGATGCATCGCACTATCACGCTCCTCGAGTCACTAGATGCAAAAACATAGCGGGAACTCTCATCATAGGTCTTAAAGGATCCCCGTTATAGAGGACATGGATATTAAGCATCACGTAAGTATGAATCATGGTCCTAGTCGGATTACTGTACTGAAACATTTAATGAGATTGCATCCATAACTACATGTAGTCTAGACGATGCTTCCACAACTGAGACATTGCTGCCAGAACTGAGACATTACGCATAGTGACGCCAACGATAGAGGCCTAGCAGAGGCGGTGAGTATTATGAGTAAGAGTATTGTAGTAAGATTTAGAATATTAGTATTCGATCTACTCGCCTCAGAGCTACGACGAGCTGAACTTGCATAGTGCCGCAATCCCCCTTCCCACCTAGCTCCTCCTCTCTCTCTCTCTTTAAATTTTGCTTCAATAATTTTTTAGAACAAGAGGGAGAAAGTTAAAGAAGAAGCAAAAGAAAACGAATACAATGATAGTCAGCGAACTGTATAGACTTCCGCATGATCCTGTCTTGGTGAAATTGCTGCATGCAAGCAAAAACAGATCCGACTCAGCTATAGTCATTCATGACGTTTGTGGCTATGAGAAGAGCTATTCACAGCTATTCGGTGATGTTATACGCACACGCAATGAGCTCCGCATGCAGTTACCATTGTCCTTAATTGATGAACATGGTATACTACGTCAGGACACTCCATACATTCCAGTTCTTACACGCAGCGGTTACGAATTCCTTGTCGCCTTCTTCGCTATTCGGGCCCTTGGTGGCGCATGTATTCCGTTCGGCAAGTCTCTCTGAACGCCGGACAAACGGCATACATTTCGTGACTTCTATCTAACTTCATAACAAAAAAGGCTCCGGCATCCTTCCAGAAGAAGCATCTCATTTCCTGTCAATCACAAAAGCCACCTGCATCCTAGTTGGCAGCAATGATTGTGTTGAGAGGGCTGCGAAGATAGCTGCATTTATTAACAGCCAAGGCCGAGCCGCCTTTTCACTACCCATTTCTCACGATGCTGAACCCGTCCGGGCCTCCAATGTCGATATTGATGAAGGCCTTCGACTGGCTCCAGATGGCCCAGGCATGGTTCTCTTTACGTCTGGCACCACTGGTCTGCCTAAAGGTGCGATTCTTCCGAGAAACTGCTTCACCAACGTAAGCCTTGCAAATCCGGGAGAAGCTTGCATCAACTATCGTCCAGGGCATTGGATCGGCGGGGCACGAACTCTGGTCATGCCTATGCTTGCTGGAAAGAAGCTTTACACACTTGGAGAAAAAGGCAGTGCGAAGGAAGTTCTAAACGCCTTCAGAACCCATCGCATTACACAGGCCGCCTTCACACCAACATTATTAAGAAACATGAGGGAGCTCTTAGTAAACAGCGATGGGCAAGTTCCAAATGAGAAACGCGACGAATATGCCAGCTGGTTCAAGGCACTAGATGGGCTAAAGTGCTCTGCAGGGATGATTGATCACTCAACCTTGAAGTTCTGGACTGCTTTGACCGGTTTGCACATGTACATTGGCTACAGTGCAACGGAATTGGGCGGTCTAACCATCGCCACGAGAGATCCCGTAACAACCATTGTATGTTTTATTTGCACATTCACGCCTGCAGCCAGTCGCGCGTTCAGAACTAATCACGGCAGCAATAGTCTCTCATTGGATCTCCAATCCCCAATATCAAGGTGAAACTTTCAGACGGTAACACTGGCGAAATCCTTGTGAAGAGCCCATTCATGCTCATTGGGTAAGCGTCCCTCCCAGGTGTTCATTTAACAACACCAACGCTCACATTGCGGTTCTGTATAGCTACGTTGGCGAAGATGACTTAACTCGCGCCGCGTTTGATGAAGAGGGGTACTATAAAACTGGCGATCTTGCTGAGCTTAGAGATGGCCAGTATTATTTTACAGGCCGAAAGAACTCTGATTGTAAGTTTTGTTTTGTAGAGGCGGTACTCAGCATGAATGGTTCAACTAACACAGTTTGGAGTTGCTTTTTTTCGTTTCTTTCGCATTCCATTACAGAAAGTGGAACAAAGCTTGCTAGATCTACCGTACATCTCAGAAGCATGTGTCATTGCGGTTCCAGATCACGAAGCAAAAGAACTTTGCGCAGCTGTTATTCGCCTTGATGGGGCGAGTGGTGTACCAGCGCCTGAGATGAGCCTGGCTCGCATCCGGACGGACCTCATGCAGAGCCTTCCCATGTATATGCTTCCCGCTATTCTCCGAATATTGAAAGACGGAGAGGAGATTCCACGCAATATTTCAGGCAAGGTTGTCAAGGCAGCTGTTCGCCGGGAGCTTTGTGCGACCACAGAGTGGTGGCCGCATAGCAACCCACCGCCAGAGGTTGAGTATTGGGGCAATATGCCCCCAATATTCGAGGCAGCTACCCGGCCATGGGATTGGTGTGGTGTTCAAAGAGCTGATTGAAAGGATCAGTATGTGATGAAATTGCTGCAGGGTGAGGAAGGTCGGGTACAATTGCTACTGTTCTCTCATGAATGCTTCATTCTGGCCCTCTTTCTATAATCTGCAAAAGATGCATTCATTGATGAACACCACATTTCTTCTCACCTGTTGCTTGAGCTTCAGATACTTGATAAATTGAATATAGAAAATGGAATGCGTTGATAACCATGCTCTGCCACTATAGGCTGTTTTCGGTATGCCTGTCATGAGTGATGCTAAACGAAAAGCTGAGTTCTCCAACAAGTTCTCTCGCCAGTCTGCTCGTATAAGGATATATTAATACGGGAATACGAATATGAATCCCAAGACGGAGTTTGCCACTTACTGAGTCAAACGATTGACATCGCGAATCAAATACCAGTTAACGCTGTGAATTAATGCCGCGGCCGCGAATCCTTCATCTGCAGGCACATCCCTAGTTAAGAATTCACCCATGTGCGGTATTTCCAAGTCGGTCAATTCCGGTGGCAGCGGATGCGCCCGACTCAGCGCAGAATGCAATATGATCATTCTCGTTGTGACGCCTTCAGGAGTTAAATGAGCTTGAGCTGTACCAGTTGGATCGTTGGCCCACCAAGAGGAGGCCGCCTTTGTGGCCTTCAATTCCCGAGACACATGGCTTATAAGAGTCATGTAGCTTCCAAGGCGCTCGAGGATAGAGATCATCTCGCCATACGTTTGTTTAGGAAAGCGGCCGCCAAGACCAAATTCCCAGTCGAGGAACTCGAAACATGTTTTGGTGTGGGTGCTCAGGGCTTGGTACTTGTGAAAGATGCGACGGCGAGCTGCTTGGAGGTGAAAGCCGGGGCTTGTTTTGTCTTGAATGTCACCGAAATTACCGTGGAGATGTGCAAGAACCGTTTGCTGGATGCACATGTAATAACCGGCTAACCCATACATGGTTTTGGCCATATTCTCGCGGAGTTCTGAATGTTCGGAGAGGGGGTAGGGAAAGATTGTCCAGAAGTACCCAGTTATAACACCAAGGGTGACAAAAGCAAGCCGGTAAGGAAATATTATATACGGTGCATACACAGCCTGTCCAGATGCCAAGACGGCTGCTTCCCCCAACTTTCGGACCTGAAGTTCATTTGCAATCATGACGATTGAAGCAATGAGCGCAACGAACCATATGCTGAAGAGACTAGGGAATTTGACGACTGAAATACACAAGTCAGAAACGAAGTCGGGCTTGTTGTCAATAGATGGATACATGGAAGTTGTGCAACTTACATAGATAGCCAAGGACTATAAACCACAACCAGAGGAAGACTAGAATGCCAGGAGTCTTTTCGTCAACCACGTACCAGATGATATAGCTCGCTATCATTGAAGCTAGAGTACCAAGTACTCGACCTAGTAAAAGAAAGGTTGATGATCCAGCAGTGCGAGCCATGGAAAGCAATATGGCAAATAACGACCAGAGAAACCGGTGTTCAAAATAGAAGTTCTGCGAATCATGAAGGAACGCAATAATAGCAATGGTCATGATGGCACAGACAACACGGAGCCCGTACGCTGCATGATCACTACGAAAAGCAGAAGGGATCTTGCGAATATAATCCCCAATAGTCTCCACGAGGCTACTAGGTGGGAGGTGGTCGGGGTTTTTGGGACTGTAAAATGCGGGACCAAGTTCGACGTTTGCTTGTTTTTCTGCGTCCTGAGAAACACTGTCTTGTTGGACGCCTCCCAAGTAAACGAATCGTTCAAACCAATACTTGGGGTGGAGGAACTGTGGGATGAGCAACCGCTTAGGGCACGAATAGCAGTCGTCGAGGAAAGTAAGAAAATGAAGAAGTTCCTTTCCCAAAGAGGAGAGGAGAGTTTGAGACTATGATGCTGAGCTACTGGTAACGTAAGAAGGAGACAAACAATACAATACTTACGTGAAGAAATAAAAAGTACCGTAAAGTGTTGGAGTGCATCTCAGAAGTATACTGGCTCAGATTTCCAACTTGTGGTCTATGTTGAATGTAACAGTCAAGCAGCTTCTTGTTACTTATAGCCTCATTCTCCTGGCCGAGAACACGGCCCTTCTCGAACACGTGGCAATATGACTCAAGGAATCCCGCCTCGCCCGGATTCACGGCAACAGCGCGGTGCTCCACGTCGACCACTCTCACACGAGATCTGCTCAACAGGGAGCGTCCCTTTGTTAATTCTAGCCGAACTTTGGCATGCTCAATTCCTTCAATGATTGCTTCAGTCATTTTTTGCGAATGCTGATGCATTGCTGCCTCGAGATGTTGCCAGTCATCGTCATATGACGAATCGTTGTCTGTCTCAGAACGAGGGTTTATCCCACAAGCGTCGGTGGAGGGATTGCATCCAGCAGCAGTGGACAGTTGCAGCATGTCTGCCACTGAGCTTAGGCCAGAGGCTGGTGGTATGAGGTCTACCAACAATGAAGAAATCTCCTCAAGCTGTGAGTGATCAAAGACGCCCCAAGATATCTCTCGTGCCGCATATTCGCTGTTTTGGCCAGCCTTGGAAACCTCATTGACAAAATGTTGCAGAGCGGCCTCAAGTTGGCCGGCAGATGGGCTGTTGTCCATTTCTCCTGTGCCAGTGATTGTCCTTGATAAAATATCGTGCATGCATTTCCTCTGAGTCCGCGCGACATCTGCCAACCCATCAAGACAGGCTCCTATATCCTTTTTGAAGACGTCTCTGCAGCTTTGCGGGAATAACACGAGTGCATTGACAAAGCCAACAGCTTGTCCGACTAGAAAAGACTCCAAAATGTTGTTCGTCGCATCAATGACTTGCTCCATGTCAGGGGCTCGAGCTATGCCTGGCAGTGTCGCGACTGCATAGATGCCGGCGATGGTGCATTGGAGGCCCCAGTCAGGGAATGCAGACTTCAATGTGCACGCACACCAAACGAAGAATATCAAAAAAATGGCGACAACTGCTTCTGCCGAGGAATTGTATGCATTTAGCTCGTTGACATTGTTTGTGGTATCTTGTCTGGCTTGAACACCACACCAGCCAGCGAGCAGTGCCCAACAGTAGGCCAGAACAATGGCGAGTGTGAGTCGAACATTGTGTCTAATCAACATGGCCCGGGGGAGAGCTGGCAGAACACAAGTAGATATGATGGGGGCTAAATAAGCATTGGTCCTGAAGTGGTTGATCCAACTATTCGATTGAATAGCACATACAAGCACGGCTGGTGGTATCGACGCTTTGATGGCCATCGTAGCCGTATACCAGTCCAACTTCTGCTGGAACAGCACAGCCTTGAGCTGCAGCCGCCGCGTAGTGTCATTTTTAAAGGCAGTACCTGTAGTCTCGGTTCTAGCCAGGGTTCCAGGTCTTGATAGCAGCGTTGCATCTGACGTGGATGTATTTCGGTTGCCCAAGGGCATGGCTGGTGTCTCGGTGGACATGATTGCACTGGGTCCCTCATGAAGAGAAGAGCCCAAGAATGAAAATGAAAACACGAGCTTCACGAGCCAGTGTATCGTGTTGCTCTGTCTCCAACCCCTCCTCGGCGATGGCAATTATGTGGGAAGCTGGTTCAATTTCCCACCTGGTTACAACACTGGGCCGAGTTATGTCAGTCATCACGGCCAATACCGACTGAGCTTGAATACGCCCGATTTCACGCGTCCAACCAAAGCCTACCTATTTATAGCCAAGGAGGGATTCTGGCTTTGCAACTCCCCCAGTTGTGTCGTGGCTGACGTGGCTGCCGGCGTTGCCGACGAATGCTCTTCGCCCCACGGCTAGAGCTTTTGTTACTATAGACTATACAAGTACTAACTATACCATGTAGAAAAGAGCGATTGATCCATCTGTTACTTGTGAAACTTGGACAAACCGCGACAAGGAGAGACGCCAAATTGTCAGGATGCATACGAAGTCAGATCGCTATCGACACAAGCACATACGACCATAGGTAGGGGAGAATTCGGGGTCCCGTTAAGTTCTATAACGCAGTTCAAAGTCTTTTATATCCGGCGCCTTTGGCTTCTAAAATTAAAAACACACGACAGTTAAATCTTGTTCGGTCTGTCAGGCAAAGCCTGCATCTTATGGCAATACAAGTGTCTTTGAAGCTCTACTTCCTACCGGCGGCTTTCATACCATGCCTGTCATCACACGTTTCGTACTCATATGGCGCACAATACAAATGTCTTGCCCGCCCGTTCATGAACCTTCTTAACCCCGCAAGTCTGGCCGGTACAGGGTCTCCAGCCTTCATCTGAACAGAGTTATAGTGTTGATATGGGTGCCCAGCGTATATGGCATCCTGCGCTATAGAGTCCTTTAATTGATATTGGTAGAATAGGTGTGGAATCTTCGTATGAGGGTTGTCAACTGCATTAACAAATTCCCAAGCGCGAATACTAAAAAAAATGATGTATAAGTAATCCATGTTTTAAAATAATACATTGTATAAGGCATAAGCTTTAGTTACTTACCCAGTCACACTATCATTAGAGACCAAGTCGACGACGTCGGTCCTCTCCATCCATGTTTTATCAGTAGCCCAAATATAGACTATAAAAAGCCAGCCTCCACATAAGCATTTATAATGCTTGTTATATTGAGAGAAAACTGCTCGTCTCCCGCACGTTATCTCAGGAGGTGCATTATCAAGCTTTGTGCGGTTATGCAGTTGGCCTAGATGTCTTGGAAAGTTTCGCCAGGAAAATACAGACATTCGACCGGCTTCTCCTCGAGTTAATTGCAAGGGGAGGTCTGTATGAAAGGACCGTATAAGCATGCGCCATGGCGCTTGCCCATCTTCATATCCCCGGGGAACAAGGTCAGCTGATATCATCCATCGGAATAATTTTACTTGAAATGGTGGTAGACGACTAATCTTGATAGCCAACCGCACATGCCAGGAGGACGCTATCCGTCGATAACCGGAGCTTTGTGTATGCTCAATTATGGTCTTGCTATCGTCTTCGTCTTTGTCTTCGTCTTGATAACGTCTTTGCAGCCATAATGGAGACGATTCATCTCTCAGCGGCGGAGAAGCATATTCGGGGAGCGAGGGACAATGGCAGGGGATATAGTGCGTGCAGCGAGGTTTGTCTACAGGCGTAGATGTAGCTGATGATTCTGCGCCCGTGGTTGAGGATTCTGCAGTCAAAAGTGACGATGTTGCAGTCATGGTTGATAGTATCACAGTCATGGTTGATGACTGTGCAAGTGTCTTGTCCATTAAATAGCGGGCTTTCGCGAACTGGGGCTTGGCAACATGTGGTTGTACGTCTGGTTTATATATGCAGAGAAGTCGGCCCGACGCAAAAGTAAACCTCCTCTTGTGGGAATGGCTGGCTGGATACTTTTGGCGTTTCTCTCATTATGCCAATGTGATTGGTGAAATGCTTCTAATACGCCCACATAAGATGGTCTTGCTGTTGGTATATGATATCGGATAAGATGATAATGAATTATTTAGAAAGAGAGGAAAGCCTTGAAGGCGAGTAGAGCGGAATGAGACAACGGAAATATCTGCTGCGGAGCGGGACGCGATGGCGGCGCATAGTCACAATAACAGTCGATATACGAAGTCAACCAATCATCACATTAAAATAGCTAATTTCGACGAAAAAATTCACGTGCCATCATAATAATGGCCATAACGGCCGCGACCCACAATGTCCCCTTGTATACTATGCCAGCCCTACAGTTATAATCAGTAAAAATAGCTAGCCACTAGAGTATATTATAGGAACAACCCTTACAACAAAGACACCTAGTGCTTGATGGCGGGGGCGGTGACGACGTCGGTGACGGCGGCGGTGATGAGGGCGGTGGTGGAGGAGCGGTGGCGGTAAGAAGAGGAATCCCCTCTCTCAAGACTAATAACGTCAGTTCAATAACTCTATTCAGATCCAGCGGTAGCAGCAGTAGCAATTCAAGACTCACTCAGGGGGGGCCGTGGCGTCGGCGGTCGGGCGGTCGGGGCGACGGGGTGGGCTGGGGTGGAAGGGGCTC
>MDJU01000148.1:0-62126 GCA_001721665.1 Trichoderma pleuroti
TTATTTACTTTAAGTTTATAAATTAAATAGTTATATATAATAATATTAAATATACTAAAGAATATTAAGTATAAGGAAAAAAATAATAAAACTTTAGGCTAAGGCAACTTTAGTATTATATAATAAATAAGTAACTAAGTTTATTATAAACCTTTTTAAAAAAACTTTAAAATATTATTTTAATAATATTTTATATTTTATTACTAAAAGAGAAACTTTTTTAGCTAAAAGTTTTTTAAGGCCTTTACTTATATAAAAAAGCAGGGAAATAGGTTTATAGCTTTTATATATAATATATACTTTCTCTAGCTTCTTAGGTTTAGGGATAATAGTAATTTCTACACTTTAGAAAAGGAGTAAGTAATATTTTATTATTAAATATCTATAGAAAAGGTTAGTTATATACTTGCCAATAATAGGCTAGGTAAGCTATAAAAGGGTAACTAATATATTATTTATACTAGGCGTAGTATTTCCTAACCTTATTATAGCTTTCTTAGCCTTTAACTCTAATATTATTTAGTCTTAGTAAATGTTATTATTAATAGGAAAGTCCTTTTCCCATAGGTCTAAGATATCCTCCTTTATTATCTTACGCTTAAGAAGCTTATCTTTAAGGAAAGTCGCTTTCTCCGTAGGGTCTAAGATGCTTTTGTCCCCGTCTATCGAGGGGGGCGGTTGAAAGCGGTCCGTTGCCTTACGCCACTTGGCCACGCCAGCACTCCAAAAGCGAGGACGCGAAATCATCTTCAAAGGAAGTTACCTTGGTTAGTCCTTTGGGAAACCTCGTACTCTAATATTCCAAGTTACACGCATACTCACTTGTTACATTTTATGAGTGTCTTGCTGTAGTCTTGCTCCCTTGCCTTACTCTGCTTCAAGTTTATGACAAAGAATTCTCACCAGATTCTCCAACTCCACAATCTTCTTCTTCTCCCCTTGAGCATTATTGATACGCTCCGTAGCGTCCCCAAACGTCTTCCAAACAGGCAGAAATTTTTTGTCATCATAATCCGGAGAATTTATGTTATCGAATGCGGTCCGCATGTTCTTGTGGTTCCGCAGTTTCAACGCCCAGTCAGTAAAGGGCCTCGAATCGTCGTAGTAGGTTTTTACGACATTCGTGCAGTAAATTATTAGTGAAGCAAGTCCTGCGGCCAATGCAGTGGAGACGGAAGATCCGTCATGGTACTCGACGGGCTTTGATGATCGAGGGTTCCTTGCCTCTGCCACCTGGTTTCCAGGAAAAAAGTAGCTTATTGTGTTAAAGTCTTCAGAGGTTGGATCTCTTTGGCCTTTGGGCAGCGCGGCGCCAATACGAAGAATACAGTCGGATGCTGCGCTGAAAGGAAGAGATTCCCTGCCGAGGAGTTGGATATCATCAGCGGCGGAGCAGAACATGAGGATGTTACGCGATTTGGCCTTTTCGATGGCCTTTTGAAGCGCATCCATGGCCACTTCTTCGGGGGATCTCTTGTGCTCTTCGTCGGTCCCAATATCCAGGGCGTTAGGCACACTACCAATCTTCTTTGCCAATTTCCGAATCGTCCATGACATTGATATGATGTCGGCCTTGCGGATGATGGCGCCTTCAATGGCTCTCGCAGCGCTCTCTGCGTATATGGTTCGCGTTTTACTTCCGGGGCTGTGGCTAGTGCTTTCGTGAATCTTCATGACATCGAGTGAAACCCAGGGATTGATGCGCACAATCATGTTGGCCATGACTGTGCCGTGACCGTTGGTGGATTGATGCCACGGCCGTTCTGTTTTCCCATCGGGAGGGCAATAGCTGAGACCAGTAGCTTGAGCAATATTGTACGTATCAAAGCTTAACAGATCGACACCGTCGTCTATTAACGCAACCTATGGGCAAGGTGTAAGCATTAATCTTCTATATTAAATGACGGGAGTGGAAAGCTCAAGATGATAGCTTTATACATACCTTTACGGGTGGGATCTTAATCTTGCCACCCAGAAGCCGGTGAATGGAGATCAGAGAGCTTCTAAAGTCCTCCATTCTCTCAACCCAGACCTGCTGCGGAGGGCCGTCCGAGGCTCCAATATCTGAGGGATCTAAATCATCGTCTGACTTGATACTGGATGTAACTGTTCCAGAGTGTATCCTCTTCTCAATCTTGACCCTTCCTTTTGTGCGGTCATTGATCTCGGTTTCAAAGGCTTCGATCATTTTCAGCATTCTATCGCGGCTTTCGAAACCCTAAAGACATTGTTAGATTATGTTCTGAGATTCGAAATCCGTTCCTGATAACATGACGTAGATTGTAAACGTGAAGACGTACCGGAAAGGCATGGAGCGTCACCCTTCTTAGTTTGCCATTGGATGTTGCATCTCTTGCAATACCTTCTGGATAGCCCCAGCCCTTGAGGATTGTCTGGTTTCCACTCCAGTAGAGGTTCATGTGAGTTGCATCTGGCGCTGCGAATGAAATAACGTCCATGCTTAGGTCTGGCTTTCTCCAATCCCTGTTCAACAGTCAGAATCACATCAGTTACTAGACTGAGAGATGGATTGGAACAGCAAGGTACTATTAACATACCAAGATTCAATCTTGATTTCCTCTTTCCTGGTATTACCGAGACCAAACGAATCCTGACCTCGTATAGCTCGTTCGATCGCAGCATCGGTGTGAGGTAGACCTTCTCTGTCGTCCACCTGCAGCCGTAGTATGTGGCGAATGTTGACCGACACCAGCTTGTCAAATACACTTATTAAAGCACTGCGCCCCAGCTTGGGGTTTTCTTGGTGGGCGCCTCCGCGTTGTCTTTTCTCGTTCGAACTGTATCCTCTGTTGTCTGACTTGGATGCGCTTGACTTTTCGTGAATCGTCGTCAATATCGGCAAATTGACGTAGGATAGAGTGTCCTCAAACCCGCCCGCCTTTGAAAGCTTTTCGATCAAGTCGACGACTTGATCTACCGTCTTTCCCGCGAGATGAGATGCGTCGAAATACAAGTTTTTGTCTAGTGAAACAGGAATGTCAGTTATATAAACAAGATAGAGCCTCAATATTAAAAAAAGGTCTGAGTAACCACAGGACCTCTCATTGCAAGATGTCTGAGAATATGAGGATTTCCTTGAGAAGTCGAATTGTCGCAGACCTACCTGAAGCTACTTTACCATAAAGTAATTCCTTTGCTTCCATGTCTGTTCTGGTGCGTATGTAATGAACTTTGACAAACTCTCCGATCTTGCTTGCTGCTGTATCCGAGTCTAGAGAAGCTTTGCTTGGATTGGACTTGTCAGCATCCACCTTGACGTTGGTCGGAGCTCTTGTCTGGCCGGAATCGCTAGCCTGGTCGTAATTCTGTGTTCGAGTACGTGTAAGGGACTTGGGAAGGGGGTTATCCAATGATGTAGGAGTGCCCGGGTTTGCATGAACGGATTGGTTCTCTGAAATATGCACAGAAGGACGACGAGACTGTCTTGGTTCGTAATCCGAAGCTTCTGTTCCATCTTTGGCTTCCTGGGCTGTGGTATACGACGCCCGACCTTTATCAGGCGGTGGTGGAGGGCTCATTTTCGTTCTTGACGGTTCTGTTGTCCCTGGTTTTGGCGGAAGCAGTTTTTTCTGATACTCTCCTGTCGAATAGTCATCTTTTGTGTTGTCCTTTCTAGACTCATACAAGGCGCCTGTCCTAATAGGCGGTTTGCCTTCTCTGCCAGTACGGTTGCCGCCTCTTTCCAAAGAGGTAGTCGCTGATGCTGTTGCGACGCCGGTTCTCCTATTTTGCTTGAGCCACTTCTCCCGTGTCCTCAGATAATAGAGATAGGGAGACTCGTTATTGAGGTTGAACTGCTGATCTGGGTTCCTCTTCAGTATCTTATCGCCCGTTAGAACGAGATATTGAACTATGTTGCTATATTGCTTTACTTGGAGTCGACAGTTATTGTAATCCATGGCATAGTGTACAGGTGTATTCCCATAATTGTCCCTTGCGGCTATCGTCTCAGGTTTTGCCTCTTTGACAAAGCCATGGATTGTCTTGATCGTTGTACGCAAATTCGGTCGTTCTGGTGCAATGGCCGAACTCTGCTTGATCCCTTGGTGCGTTCCTAGGGCCTTTGGCAGCTGTTCCTTGAAGGCGTAGTGAAGGCAATTCATCCCATCATGATCAGTCGCATTAAGTAGTTCGTCTAGTTTCCCCGGAATTTCACTGGAACATTCGGTGACGGATTCAATGAACTTGGTGTTATTGAACTCCATCGCTACCCGCAGAATCGGGTCATCCTTTGGTTTGCTGAGACCACTCTCTACCAAAGCACTGTCCTGATACTCAAGAAGATACTTGATAATCTTGGACAGTGTATCGCCCGGTAGGTTTCCAAAGTCATCAGTATCTCGCCTCTTTGCTAGGATGTGAAGAAACGTAGGCGTTGTCCGCTCACGAGCGTCTCGGCTCGTCAGTGCCTTCTTCTTGTATTCTTCAAGCAAGCGGCCTTGTCCTTGCTCGGATTCATCCCACCGTGCCTCGCCAGACACTAGAGATCTGACAACTTCTTTCCACTGTTGTTCCCATGTTTGCTCTCTGAATTGAGCCTCTTCACTCTTTTCCTCAAAGGGATGCCTGTCGATGTCCTCGGGATCAAGGTCAAGGATCTCATCGTATTGTAAGTTGTCTAGGCTGGGAACAGAGCCCGCTTCTGAAATTTCATCATCATCATAGTTTGCCATGATTTTCAGAAGAGAATTCGCACCCCTCGTGCCACAGATTGGTGCACGTTGGAGACGGGAAACGCAGAGAAAAGAGACAAAAAAAATCCCCCAATTGAGAGGTACCCTAAAAGGCGACGAACTAGACTAAAATACACCCCAAGAGGTCAATAGATTAGACGTATTATGCTCAAGAGAAATATTCGACATTGAGAATACTATTGGGGGACACAGGAGACGGCAGCTGCCTAGTCTTCTATCCTGAGTTGAGTTTGGTGTCCTTCCAACCGGTGCTTGTGATTTATTTAGTTGCGTTGGAAGCGGGGGTTAATAAACATGAGGCTGCATAGATTGGCTGACAGGAGGGCTGCGTGATATAACAGGGATTAATTACATGCTCTGGACTCCCTGGTGCAATGATCCCGGCAAAAGGGCTGGGAGCTGAATACATCCCACCAAAATATACAGTGTCAAGAACATTTCCTCACTCTTGGCAGTAGGAGTAAATATGACAAAGTTGAACAATATCAAGGAATCTAAAAGTTGACAATAACTAGTCATTACTGTCCTTGCTATTTGACTGCTTGCTCCATTGTGCTATTCTTTGGTACGCTCGTCATTCTTCGACCCGGATTGCTTGACAGATTGCCCGTACTCGGTGTATGTAGTGCAGTCCCACAGCTGGTCCCAGTCGGTTGCTCCCAGATTATCGGCATCAATATCAACCGTTGTGTCCAGCTCATTGAGAGGAGGCTCGCTCACGCTAAATATAATGGGGTCGTCGGGCTCCCTTGAAGAGAACAAAGAGGTCACCATGGTTGCAAAGTTGGGCGTTACTTTCAAGTAGGGAACGCAAATGAAGTCTTCGTCGTCGTCTCGCTCCAGCAGAATGCAAGCACGAAGCTTGGAAGGGATGCCGCTGGCTTGTGATTTGTTCTCGGACAGGAAGAAGCGCGCCTGGAAGTAATTGCCCCAATCGTCTGACTGAGGATTATCACCGCTCACCACGGTAAAATGCTTCGTAACCTTCTCCACGCCAGCTTCGCCGTATAGTGTCAATCCAGTATCAATAGCCGGAATGTTTGGACCGACTGTGACTTCTAGTCCATGTTTTGACGATTCGGATTGGCTTGTTTCCTGCATCTTATGGACTCCATATGGAGCAATCTGATGAACTGATGGTCCACCGGCCTGGCCTTTCATGGCGTGAAACTCGAATAAGACGTCGGCTTCTTTGATGCGCGCTCCTCTGTATGAGTTGAACTTGAACTCGTACACAAGAAGAGTTGCATGTTTGTCCGACGACGGTCCCATTTCGCCGTGGATAATGGCTTTCGCATTGCAACTAACGGTGAAAGCAGGCCTCTTCTTTGAGCCACCGCGAAACGCTGAAACTGCTTTCCTTTGCCGTTGTCCTGGGCGATTGCGGACATGGAAGCCTGTTGGCGTATACGTTGTTATTTATCGACTCTTGCCAAAGAACAAATAACATCACCTTACCTCCCTCCTGGCCTTGGTATGTGAGCCCGAGACTGAAAAATGTCGGATCCGAGGTTTCTTCATCGTCTTCGCCAAAGTCTCCCTCGTCTTCGTCACTCAGCCAAATCTCACTTTCGTCCATGATGCACAGGATTTGCGGTGCATCAATCAACCAGATGTGTGAATTTTGACAAAAGTCAAGTACACCTGTTGAAAGAGTGACTTGTTGAGCCAAGAAGAGAGTATTGGTCGAATGAGTCAATGAACAAGAGCTTGACATCTGGCTGCTCAAGTGACAGCACAGTATGAAGACACGGCGCCCATCGGCAGCCAAACATCCACTACCGGCTCCCAATATTGGTGCTAAGCCCAAGCTCGCAAGTTTGGCCGAAGGATTTGATGACTTGTCAGAAGCAGGTAGAAGCGCCGCTCTTTCTGCAGCTCGTATTCGCACAGATCCTTGTCGCTGTCTTCTGGGCTGCATAGTGAGGCGAAGCCGTGTGATTGTGTGACCCCATAGTGAAAAAAAATTAGAGGCCAAGGCACCAAAGGAGCTCTAGGTTGCATCATACGAGTACATGGACCTATCCCAGGGAACGAGGGGGATATATTGCCGCGAAGAGTGGACGAAACCCCGCAGCTTGTTGAAGACTCAAGCACGCTACCTACATAGATGGTATAGAAGAGTTGGGAAGAGTTGTGAAGCTCCAGTGAGTACATCCTGGGCCGTGCTGACCCTTCAACGAGCGACACTCTCCCAGGATCTATGTGCTTTTAATAGAACTGCCTCTTACGACCCCGTATGACCGATATCAATCATCGCGGCGGTCTACCTGGTCTGCACACAATCGCGCCGACCACATCACTTGTCCGCCATCATGGAGACCCGTGGAGTTGATCAGGCAGTTCGGAAGTGTCCCATGAAGTTTTGGCAAGGCTACCATCTAGAGAATATCGCCTTGACCACTCTTGTGGATTCTACACAACAGGAGTCTGACACAGACAAGTCTCCAGATATCGAGTAAGCCTTGGCATGGATGCTATGATGATTCTCTCTGTGCTATTATTTTGCTTGATTAGGATTGACTGAAACTAGATGTTTGCAGCGTTGTCCATGTTATGGTGGTTGGTCAAGAGGAAGAACGGTTTAAGCTCGAAACTCTTCTTCTCGAGTCAGTGGCTTCCAGACGAAGAGAGTTTGTCTTCCGGTGCGATATAACGAGCTTCCTGGCTGGCGAACTCACGGGTCAATCCATCGATGGCTTTGCCCAACAATTGGTGGAAAAGCTGGTGTTTTTCCAGCAGAGAGATGCACAGGTCTGTTAACACGCCCTCGCCTTGCGTTGATCGGATATCATTTGCACAACTGAGCTAACCCAGAGAGTAGCCTTCAAGAAAGGCGCTGGTGTTTGTTGCTTACGACTTGGGAGATTTAATTGTCAAAAAGGTGTGTACGCGTATGGTATCCTGAACTGGTCATCTATAGAAGTGCTGATTTGCGATATAGGCCATCTGCATTGCTGGCGCAGACGAGGAACACTGGCCGGGAATTTTTACGGGCGCCGCGCAGTTTGTATGTGTCGAGTTTCTTTTCCACAGACTATGAATCGTTTTGAGACAAAATCCCCGTGTCTGCTTTGTTCAATTTCTCCCTTGCTTGATCCTATGCCAGAAATGCTGATAATAGAACACAAATAGATATTCTCGGGCTGCTTCCAAAGAGCAAGCAACTCCCAGCTGCTCTATTCCAAAATATTCGAATACCTCGTGTCTCAAAAGGACTCCTCATGGGGACAAATTATGTCACCTGAATCAATCAGTAGTCTTGCAAAGTACTCAATAGAGGTTACTGAAGCCTTCATCGCTTCCAAAATCACGCTGCAAAGCCAGGTTATAAGTCTTCACGCAAATGTAGACGGGCAAGGGACGATATCAAATGTAAATTATCCCATCTGGCGTTATGAAAGAACAACTTTTACTCATATTCTGTGCAGATATTTGATCAAGACACCGCGACAATCGGGGTGCCAAACGAGATAATAGTTCAAGAACAAACGCAGAAAGACAAGGAGCCGTTTCCGGATTTACGCAACACCGTTTGTTCTAGCATCAAATGTGAGCAAAGACTCTCGTATTCATGACTGTTTAACTGACATACCAAAGCCTGGCTCCCTCACGAATCTTGGATTCCCTTTCAGCAATCCCTTTTGGCAGTCACTTCGGCACATCGTCCGTTGTCGTCAACACGTCTTGACGATTCACACCCGGTGTTTAAGAGCGCTGAACATGAAACATGGATGGCATTTGCCGGTGTGCGCATACTACATGTTTCTGGCGACGATCGTAACGGGGTGATGAAAGCTGCTGAACAGGTATTCCTCAACTGGAAGCTCAAACAGAGAAAGTATCAGAAGGAAGGGGTAGTATTTTTACCCATTTCATTCATCTTCTCTGCCCGTGACCCAACACGCCGCTCAATAAAGGACGTGATCAGCGTGCTCCTGGTCTCATATCTTTCTGGCATTGCAATTGCGAAAGGTGACCCATTGCCTGGCGCCATAAGAGATCAATTGGTGCTTCAACACGCATGGACAGAGACGGATCTCTTCAAGCTGTTGGCAATATTTTCTCGAGAGTTTATGGGCTTCAATCTAGTTCTTCTACTCCAGGATATCGACGAATGTGACAAAAACAGTCGAGATGCATTCTGGGCCGTGCTGAGCGCCTTCGCGACCACGAGTGAAACGCGATTCAAGGTGGTGGTTACATGCGGGAAATCCCTTGATCTTCAAGATGAAGTACGCCATTGGCCAGATATCCCGGTCGATACATGGACCTCTCAGATAACAAGGATGACTCGAACGAGAATTCTTTAGATGGCTACCTGTTTGACCTGGCGGAAACCTTTTGTCTCAATGGGCACGGGCAAGACTGAACTCTTAGACAATCTATATAGGCTAAAGCCTATGAAGAAACAATACCTAAAAATGATTCTAAAACTCATGGGGGAAATTACGAACTGGCCCCAAGAGCTCTCGCCAAGGACATTGCATGAGTTCTCTTCTCACCTCCAGGCTGCTACCCTGGCTACTACACCAGTTGATGTTTTGAGAAAGGCCCTACGAGGCATTGCTGATCAGGAGGGCCTCGGCTGGGTTTTGAAATGGGTCTTTCAGGGACAACGACTCCTAAGCTACCATGAACTGGCGATGATGCTGTACCACTACAAACGTGGAGAAGCTCAGAGTTTCCAAGAGCCTTCTCCTCTGGAGCTAGAAGACTTTTCATCACAAATTCGGCTATGGCTTTGCGGCATCGCAGAGTCCGTCGGCGGGCAGGTCCGTGTCAGGGAAGAAATACGGGATTACCTGCAAAATGAGTTGAGTGATATTTGGGCAGAATCAACATCACCTGACGCCATGACGACGTTTTTGCTCAATTACTTGAATGCACCCGATATTCAGGAACGCCTCAAAGTCATCAACAGAGAGTATCGGTTTCTAGTTCAGTACCCTGATGAAGCCATTACGCCGCCGCTTATCTCGGATGGACAAGGCATCATGTTCTATGCTATTCAGGCTCTCCCCTATCATCTCTCCGAGAGCCCTGTCGTCTTGAAGAGTATCAAGGATGAATTAATGGACAGCGACGGCAAATTGGCAGCATGGTCAAAGGCATACTGGGCCATGAGCAATTCCTTCTCCCGTCCCGAATATGGAGCGTTAAATTCGCCATGTGAAACACTTCTTGCGCTGGGAAACATGAAGCCGGAAGCCGTTGCCATTCTCAAGGAGATGCAACACTCATCACTCTCATCCACAACTGGCAGCCGTGAGGAGAATAGCTCACCGAAATCACTAGAGTTGGACTCTCTAGCCAAGGCGATTAGAGAGGCAAATGAGGATGTCGCGTTGTCTATTGCAGAGGAACTGATTTCGGCATCCAAAAGACAAGACCAAGACTACGAAGATGTTGCCGCGTCAAATTACAGCTCAAAAATACCCTGGCCGTCGTGGTTTTTATTGGAGAGCAGTATATCTTAACATGGTCCGGTTAGTTACGCTCCTCGTAAACGACGGCATGGACCTAGATCCAACAGATGGAGGCCCCGAGTTCTTTCCATCTCCGCTCTACATGGCTGCCCGTCTATGCCACGAACAAATAATAGAGGTACTGATGGAGCACGGGGCTAATCTCCACGTGAAGAGACTGGACAGATACAAGTCGATACAGACTGCTACTTCCAACGGTAGTATTCACGGCGTCAAACTTATGATTGCCAAAGATCAATCGCTTTTGGAGAGTGAGGAACCGGAAACACCACTCTATTTCGCGGCCCTCGAGGGTTGCTGGAAGACGGCAAAGATGCTATTAGATGCTGGAGCCGATCCAAACTCGGGATTAGGGGAGAGACCAAACTATAGATGGGCTCCCCTTATCGTTGCAGTAGAGTCGAACCATCCCAAGACGGTCAAGATTCTGCTCGAAAACAAGGCAGATCCCAACATTTGCGGACCAAACAATCTGGACACTCCACTCTGGTTTGCAGCCATCAAGGCAGCGAGTCCCGACATGGTTCGCCTGCTCCTCGATCACGGCGCAGATCCCAATCACGAGCTGCTAGACCCTCCACTGCCTATAGAACTAACAAGATCATCGTTACCGGCCAAGGATAAGGTTGCCATCTTTGAAGTTCTCGTCAAGAATTCACCCCCAGCTCGAGTCAATGCAACCGACTCGGAGAATATGACACCGCTCCTCCACGCCGCAGAGGCGGGAGAGTTGCCTCTCGTGACATGGCTTCTAGAGCACGAGGCAGACGTCGACGCCACAGACAACCTTGGTCGCAGCGCCCTCTGGTATGCCATTAAAAATCTGCATGTAGGGATAGTCCGCGAGCTGCTGGGTTGGAAGCCGCAGCTGAACAACTTGACCACAAGCGGACAGCCGCTTGTCGAAATCGCAATAGAGGATGCCTTTGTTATGCGCATGCTGCTGGATGCCGGTATAGACATGGAGTTGCCAAACTACAACAATCACACAGTCCTCAATATCGCCGTTGATTGGAAGAAGACGGAGGTTGTGAGGCTCTTGGTGGAGAGAAAGGCCAACATGTACCACTGCGGCAACGGCGGCTGGAACGCCATTACGATTTCAACCTGGAGCACTGCAGACCCAGAGATTCTGCGCATCTTGGCAGAAGGAGGTGCGAATCTCGGTGTGGTTCATCCGGAGACGGGAAACACTCCCCTGCACTTCGCCATGGCCTACGACGAAGAGCTGGCCAAGGTCATTCTGGAATATCGCAAGGGCATTGATCTGGAGAAGTGCAACAACTACGGCAGAACGGCTCTTTTGTACGCCTGCGGAGAGGACAACGCGGAGTGCGTCAAGCTGCTCGTCCGAGCCGGAGCCGATGTCAATGCGGAAGATCAATGGGGCTGGACGGTCCTATCACTTGCTGCGAGACGCGGGCTCAAGGACGATGTCACTGACCTGCTCCTCGCACAGCCAGATCTTGTAATAGACGCCACAGGGAAAACCAAAGGGACCGCGCTGATGGTGGCGTGTCGCTCGTTGAACCGCGAAATGGTGACCAAACTCCTTGCCCACGGGGCTGATGCAAACATATCCGTCAAGGAGCTCTCCTACAACAGCACGGCGATAAAATCTGCATGTATACCCTGGAAGGAACTGTACACTTCGAAAAAGGACGAGATGGATGGAATTATTTCCGAGTTAATCGCCAATGGAGCCGACGTCAACGCCGTGGGAGGATGCAACATTTACAATGCCATTTGCGCAGCGTCTTTTGGAGGCTCCGCCAGCACCATCAACCTTCTTCTCGATAAAGGGGCTTCCGCGCACGATCCTGATCCTTTGGGTCGCCTCCCAATCCACTATGCCGCCGCGAACGGGGTCAAAAACTTTGAGGCAGTAGCCCTCGTCCACAAGGGAGATATTTTGGTCTGCGACCGCGCCGGCAAGAATGCTCTACACTGGGCCGCCCAGTTTGGAAACGTGCAGACGATTGAAGCTATCCTGGATCTCCTGGATTCGTCACCAAAAAAGAGAGAGGAATACGTCAATCAGGCTGATATCGATGGCTGGACGCCGCTGTGCTGGGCCACACGGCCTGTTGTCGAACGCCTCGGCCCTGACTCGGAGTCTGAGCCCCGTGATTATATCAAGACTGTAAAGTTTCTCATTGACCAAGGAGCCGATCGCTCAGTCAAGTTTACCATGGGAACGGGCAACAATGTCGAGACGTTTACTCCGGTGGAGATGGCCAGGCTCTGTGGCCCTGCCGTTGCCAGCGAGGTCGTCGACATGTTGGAACCCAGCCTGGACGACAGCTTGACAAACGGTACAGCTGAGAAAAGCGGCGACACCAACAAGCAGAGAAAAAGATACAAGTCAAAAACAGCGTATTGCGACATATGTCTCAATGTAAGTACACTCATCGCAACCCAATTTGGTACATTAATGCTGACAGAAACCTCGACAGACAATTTTCGGCCATTCATACCAGTGCCAGACGTGTCCCGACTTTGACACTTGCAAGAAATGCTACGGTAGAATAGACATTTATCACAATGATGTCAGTTTTGATGACGACAAACAACATTCTTTTGCGTTTCGCAAAGATTACGAACAAGAATTTGAAGACCTTCCGGATCCAGAGTCACCTGACGCTGACAATGAAAATCAAGAGGACGGAGGAAAAGAGAGCAAGCGATCCGATGATGGTGAGTTGCACAAGAATGATGACGACGAGACGGATGACTTGGGTCTTGGGAGTTTGGATGACTTGGACGAGTTGGAGGTGGCGGAGGATGATGTGCTTACTCCTCCATGAAGTTATTCTGGGGGTTATTTTAACTATATCTCATACAGGGAATCTTGTATTGAAGCTATATTATAATCCAGTCCCAATGCTGCTCAATTTTTACCATCTTTGTACGGTATTTCGTACATGTAGGTAGATTCACTTACACGTCTGCATTCGTCTCACTGGCCGGAAGAGGCAATAGAGTTCCATGATACATGTGTCTTGTACCTTTTTGCTTTAGATCATCAGCCCCGCCACCCCACCAAAAATTCCCAGCGCCACAGTTCCAGCCACTACCTAATAACACCAAATCCATCAATCCAACATCATATGGCCATTCTTTATCCCAAACCCACAGCCTCGCCTCAAACTCTCCATCAAATCGCATCACAGCTACAGCCTCACTCCTCTCTCTCCCCTCTCGCAAACACACACGATACAAGCGCACACATACATGGAGTCTCGCCAATCATAACGCCCAATGCCATACTTTAAAACGAGCCAAGAATGGCTCGACCTCTCCGTCGCTCTCCTTGAGGCTCGACCCTCCCAGGCAAGTTCTCTCTCTCCCTCTTCCTCCGCCTCCAATCTTCCCCTCCCCCAGCTACACCCTCAATATACACTCTCCCAAGCATCAGCTAACAAACCCCCGACCCATCCACACAGACCCGCGTCACCGCGAAATACTCCATCAAGCCCGTCAAACCCCGCCAAAGCAGACGCCAGCTCCGCCGACGAATCCTCCCCCTCGGATCCCAAACCCCCCCGCGGCAGCCTCGTCCTCAAGACCTACGACCCCGTCAGCGGCGTCGCCCTCAAGTACCGCACCACAAAGGCCGCAGAGGTCACGCGCCTCATGTACGCCGCCATGGGCCGCCTGGGCAGGGCGCAGGCCGGCGTGCAGGACGTTCCCGAGGAGACGATGCAGGATGCAGATGCAGTCGAGACGCCCCAAGGAGAACAGACGCCGCAGCAGACGCCGCCGCACGCAGCAGCAGCAGGGTGGCGGCTGGAGGCGGAGGCGGTGGGAAGAAGAAGAAGAAGGGCAAGAAATGAACGTCAAGCGGGATTGAATAGACGGTGGATGGATGGCTTTTGGTTTGATATGGTGAGCATGAATGCGGACACCAAAGTATACTCTGCGATTTGCGTGTGGAATACGCAGCCCGTGGATATCAAAGGCGCAGAAAAAAGAATCTAGAATTGGAAAATGTATATGCACATCACAGGATATGAGCAGGTTCCCGAGTCTTCGTCATGCTGGACTCCCCCGTTTGTATTCCAAAACTTTGAGAGTGTTGCAAACTCTACACAATGTGTACAACACGAGCGATGGGCAAACTCTGAGTAATCGTTCATCCAGGTCTATTTGCTGGACTATTTATTCCATAACTACGTACCCCATGCAGTGTATCATGATCCAACGCATTCCGCAATTATCATCCCCCGTGAAAAAGAACACATTGCATTCATCAAGACAAAACCCAAGTGCATACCCTAAACGCCCGCAGTGTTTGTGTGAACCTTTGAACCAATATAGCGGGAGACCCTAGAATGGGCTCCCAGTTTCAACGCCATCTTTGCCAATCCAACCCGTGGACGGCTCTTTTTGCAAATATACAAGCTTCCCAATGTGAAGCAAGAAAAGTGAAGAGATGAGAGAGAAAATGCGAGAGTAAAAGAAGGAAGAAGAATTGGGATATGACGACCATGATTTAAAAGTCATCGTCAAAGGAGAAATCACCACCGTTTGCGTCTTTGGACTCAGCGCCGGCCTCCTCGACAACCTTCTTGGTGCTGTTCATGACACCAGCCTTCTGGTAGTCGGCGACGCGCTTCTCGAAGAAGTTGGTCTTGCCACCGAGAGAAATGTTCTCCATGAAGTCAAAGGGGTTGGAAGACTTGTAGACCTTTTCGTTGCCGAGAGCGACCAGCAGGCGGTCGGCAACAAACTCAATGTACTGCTTCATCAGGCTGGAGTTCATGCCAAGCAAGGCGCAGGGGAGAGCCTCGGTCAAGAACTCCTGCTCAATTCGGACAGCGTCGGTGATGATGTCACGGATCATCTCCTTGCTGGCACGGTTCTTGAGGTGAGAGTGCAGCAGGCAGGCAAAGTCAGTGTGCAGACCCTCATCACGAGAGATGAGCTCGTTGGAAAAGGTCAGACCAGGCATGAGACCTCGCTTCTTGACCCAGAAGATGGAGGCAAAGGCACCGCTGAAGAAGATGCCCTCGACGGCGGCAAAGGCAACCAGGCGCTGGGCAAAGGAAGAGTTCTTGTCCTGAATCCACTTGATGGCCCAGTCGGCCTTTTTGCGAATGCAAGGAATGGTCTCAATGGCGTTGAAGAGGTAGCTGCGCTGGCTGTTCTCCTTGATGTAGGTGTCGATGAGCAGGGAGTAGGTCTCGGAGTGGATGTTCTCCATCATGATCTGGAAGCCGTAGAAGCATCGAGCCTCGGGGATCTGGACCTCGCCGCTGAAGCGCTCGACCAGGTTCTCGTTGACAATGCCATCAGAGGCGGCAAAGAAGGCCAGGATGTGAGAGATGAAGTACTTCTCGTCATCGTTCAGGCGGTTGTTCCAGTCGTGCAGATCCTTGGACAGATCAATCTCTTCGGCGGTCCAGAAGGAGGCCTCGGCCTTTTTGTACATTTGCCAAATCTAATTGACAACTCTGTTAGCCAATTGGTGATTCCATTTCCGCTTCGCTTCCCTGTGGTATAGTGGGGGGGTTGCCACTTTACGCGTCGGCGCGCGACAGGGGAGGGGAGGTTGCCCACATACCTCGTGGTACTTGATGGGGAACAAGACGAAGCGCTGAGGGTTCTCTTGCAGGATGGGCTCGTCAATCTCATCGGGCTTAATCGTAGGAGCCACGGCGGACTTGGCCTCGTCCTTCTTGAGGGTCTCGGTGGGCTTGTGGTTGTCGTCCATTTGCTGGGCAAGGCTCTCGAGAGCGGACTCGTCGAGAGGCTGGTTCTCCTTGTTGGCAGCGTCAAAGTTGATCTTCTTGACGGGGGACTCAATCTTGAACGAGTCAATGGCAGAGGCAGCCTGTTGAAGAAGCCGTTAGCTCGAGTTGTACTTGTCCAGATCACGGCTCCGGGTGAAACTGCAGGTACTCACCTGCTTGGAGGGGGTGAGTTGGGCAGCCATTGGTTCTGCTGGTAGACGGGACGAGACGAGACGAGACAAGACAGCAGGGCAGAGCGCGTAAAGTGAAATGAAGAAATCAAGAAGCGAAATTAATTGCTCTGAGATGATGTGCAGACGCGGTGGTTTGACAGAAAAGACAATTCCAGCATCGCGGGTGGCGCCAGAGGTTTTTGTAAACGAGCAGAACAGCGCTGTCACGTGCGGCGCGACGCGTTCAGGACGTGTTTCCAGCGGGTCGCTGCAGCGGGTCTGGGCAGCCTATTAAGCATCCCTGGGGGGGCTGGGTGGCCTGAATCGGGCAAAGGCCTGCAGGGATGGCGGCTGGTCAACGGGTACCGAGCAGGTACTCGCCAGGGCTGCTCGCCGCCATGGTGGGGTGCACGGCTGCGGTGCACTAGCCACTGCGCAGAGTGCGGCGGCGCTGGCAGACGCGTGAAGCAGCTTGGTCGCGTCAAAGTATTGCGCTACCTTACGACTCCATGATCCCGGCTGGCCTTGGATGGCCTGGATGGCTTGAGCAAATGACGATGCGAGAGACCCTCTCTGCTCCCTGTTTATCAATCTTGAATCAGCAAAAACAAACACCTTTGGATCTCGTGTCAGTGGGGCGACGGTCAGGCTGTGATTTTTTGTTTTCGCCGAAGCTCTCTCGTACAATGCACAGGCGTACAACATGCATACAACATGCCGGTATTGTCTACCGCTGGATGGTCGTATGATGGAACAGGACAGCTTCACAGAGCATCACAACGTGGCACAAGTACAAGCACGAATGAGCCGTTTGGACGAGTCGATTCTAATCTTTTCCAGCAACTCCGAGCGAGAAGCTCCAGAGCTCAGTCAGACCTGCGGCCCCACGCCCTGGAACGCGAGAAATCTCCATACGGGCGTCATGACTTTTGAGTTTCACGCCCAGGCTTGCTTCCTTGGTACTAGCAACCACTCCAGGCGCAGTCTTATGAAGTTGTGACTGAGAATTACAAAAACCAATTGCAAAACAGCGAGTCTCGCTCGGCGGAGATACGAGGGCATCGCCTTGTTTTCGAGTGCTGTGCGAGTACCGACAAGCTGACGCTCCAGGGTGCCTTGTCGCTACAGTACAGTAGTGCGTAGATATGCAGCTAGGGCTTCTGCAAGGCGATTTGCATGCATCTCAAGCTACAGAAGAATCCCTGCCCAAGTCTCAGGTTGTCTTACTCAACGTGGCAGCACGTCGTTAATCAGCGTGACATGAAGCCATCGGATGTGTACGAGTACAAGTCATGCAGGTACATACAAAGAGAGGAACGCAGTCTTCACCGCAACAACTCGTGCTGCTCTTAGCAAAGCATGACTACAGTCCCCGGTGTCTCCTATCTGAAACAGTCGGATCCTTTACCAACCTGATGCACGTGAGCTGCATTATGCTGCATATAGTGTGCTGTACTGTATTGTATTTATTTCCATCTACCTACTCCATACAGATACTCAATCTTGATATCTAACTAATGCTTTGCAATGCGAAACAAGGCGAGGTCTAGTCTAGTAAAGCAGATCGGGAGGCAAAGCACCCCGTGGTATCAAGCAATATTCCCAATCCATTCATTCCAGCCCTTTTAACATCCTCAAAAGCGACGCGTTGCAAAAGTCTTTGCGCAATTACCATTATTAATGAATGCCCCTCCTCAACCCCCCCGTTTTTGGTCTTTTTTTCCCATCAATGGGGCTATCGAAATGCATGAGATCCACTCCCAGAGCTTCACAGCTTCATAATCGTACAAAGAAACACGTTCCAGACATGCCGAAAAACTCCCGTTGCTAGACAAAGGAGATGCAACCAACAAAGGAAACAAACAAAGAAAACTCGTAGCAGACGTTTGGACAAACCGATCCCGCGATATGCGCGCTCCCCCGCGTTGAAGGACAAACAACCGTGCAAATGTCCAGAGAGGCCTCAGTGTCGCCTGCCCGAGTGCTTCCCAGTCCGTCGTGATTCGTTATAATGCGACTCTGAGTAAATCTGGCCCATTTCAACATCGCGCGGGCGATTCTGGCTACGGCCAAAGAATCCGCGACTGTCGTGAACCCGATCTGGCACTCGTGGGGCTGCCGGCTCCTGGGCCTCAGGCCGGGCCGGAGAGGGTCGGCGAGACGGAGGGTCCGACTGATACTCCGGGGGGTCTTCCCGCTGAATCCTGTCGTACTCTTCGGCACTGCTGGGGTCAACGGCCGGGATGGGCTGTCCGCTCTTTCGCAGTTCCTTTTTGCCCTTTTGACGCAGATGCTCCTCCAGCAGTGCTGCGTTGCGGGTGTTGGCGCGGAACAGGGCATCAGCCAAATCTCCAAGGAACGGGACCAGTCCGACGGCAAAGTCGAGAATGATGTTGAACAGCATCTGGAGTCGGATTGAGGACGGAAGGCCGCCCTCCACTTGGCAACACGTCCGGTACACCATAAAGGCCATGAAGGCATCGAGTGCATCGCCAGCGCTGTGGTGATGTTAGTACCGAATCCAAATGATCATCTGCCCAGGTCTAGGGTATGAGTGGGGTGCATCACTTACGCAGGGATCAAGCCGATGACGCTGCTCCAGCCAAAGCGAACGCCGAGAAAGTTGAACAGGCTCATGTCGAGACGATAGGCTCGTCTCTTGACCTTTGTCAGGACCTGGCCATCGTGTTCTGAGATGCCGGGCGGCAGAGCCTTCTTGCGCTTCTTGACCTTGCCCGAAGGCCTCCCGTCGAGTCTGGTGGCGGGGACTTGCTCAAAGTAGGGATCCTAGAGAGGAGCTGGTCAGTATTTCGTGATCAGGCCCCCAAAAAAATAAAAAAATAAAACTACTAAATCGGCATGTATCATTAGGTGATGTCGCATCTTACCTCTTTGCCAAACTTGTTCTGGAGCGACTCTCCGAGAATTCTCTTGCTGATTTGCTTTGCCAAGATGCTCGTCATGGCGGCGGCGGTTTATGAGAGGATGTATTCGTAAATAAAAAAGAGATGATGGTTGTTAGGCTCTAGGAAAAAAACCGAGGGATTGGATATTTATGCTTCTTGTTTAGAGAAGAAGAGCAACACAAACAAAGCCTTGTCGAACTTCCAAAGCCGGCGGCCCAGGTCGATTGGAGAGGCGCTTGCTGTCGTTTGTTTCAGAAACCGCCGTTGGGCGGCAAGTTGTTTGGAGAGCTTGGGCGCTGAGAGCCAACCAAACAAAGGCCGACAAGGTGAGACAAGGCAATCAAAGCACAGGCGGCTGCGGTTTGGCAAGGGACAAGAGTAAAAAAAGAAAAAAAACAAAAAAAAAAAAGGCCAGTCCTAGTTTTATATCCCGTGCTTGGATGCGAGGGCCAGATGCGCAGTGAATGGGATGGCGGTGCTCACATGGCCCGACCCTGAGAACCTGTTTTGGCGGCTTTCTCAACAAAACTCATGATGTAATCCAGCCGTTGTGGACGTGCATCACTGGGACCGGCAAAGAGGCCGCTGGAACGGTGCTGAATCGGCGCTGCAGCAGCCAATGAGACGTCGCCGGAGGTGCCCCAGCGGCCGCCAAACGTGGGCTTGTTACAGGGGAATCTCTAGCGGCCGACGATGGCTGGGCTGCCTCTGACGTTTTGCCACGGCAGATCTGGCGCCAAGGGGGGACAAACCATGGATCAATGCGTGTTGAGCGCTGCACCGCCACGCCGACGAAAGACGAAAGCCACCAGACGTTGTGGCAGTGCCCCGTTGGGCTGCCGTGCTTTGCGTGGCTGAAGCTATCAGTCTGCATGTTGTGAGTTCACACTGTGTGGCTAGTGTGGCGCTGCGATAAACTCTACCAACGCATCGAGGCGGAGACAGTGCGAACCTTGTTGAGCCCTCCCGCCGACACTGACCTGATTTGTACGGCTGCAACGGACGGCCAAGCGGGCAACAACCTTCACCTATCTCGTAGCATCTGATAGCTTCTCCATCTCTCGGGTCGGCAAACTCCATCTCGGCACATCCATCGAACCGCTGCCAGCACAGCCATTGTACCGGCAAATCTCCCCTCTCCAACTCGACCATCGGCCGGGCGACTTGGCTCTCATCGCTGGTGGCTGAAGCGCGCGTCGCGATCCAATCCTCAGCTGCACAACCTCGGAACGATTGACCATGCCCATTATCCCGTCACATGTTGGAAGCGTCCTTAGTCTGGCAACGTCGTGAAGACCGCATGATCAAGCGTTCTATTATCAATCAGGGCATGGGGCTGACCTAAACACAACTCAACAACACCGAGAGACAAAACATGGCTCAGAAACAGATGCAGCTGGAAGACTGTATGCTGCAACCCTCCTTCCCCCTTTCACCCCGCCTGCCACGCCGGTCTGGACAAGATGCTGATGTATTCCTCTGCTAGGGCTGGACGATCTATGCGTCCGGTTCATCATCAATCTTCCGCAAGAGGACCTGTCTTCGGTTGCCCGACTGTGCTTCCAAGTGGAAGAGGCACAATGGTTCTACGAAGACTTCATCCGACCCCTCGATCCGACCCTCCCGTCCATGACTCTGCGCACCTTTTGCCTGCGAATCTTCCAACACTGCCCTTTGCTGGCGTCCTTTTCGGTCGAGAACCATATCAAGGCATTCGAGGAGTTTCTGCAGTACAAGACTCGCGTGCCGGTTCGTGGCGCCATCATGCTCAACAATGAGCTGGATTCAGTCGTCCTCGTCAAGGGCTGGAAGAAGGGTGCTAGCTGGAGTTTTCCACGTGGCAAAATCAACAAGGACGAAGACGATTTGGACTGTGCGGTCAGGGAAGTCTACGAAGAGACCGGCCTGGATCTCCGAGAAGCAGGGCTGGTGCCAACCGAGGCGAAACCAAAGTACATTGAAATCCCTATGAGAGAACAGCATCTCCGACTCTACGTCTTCCGAGATGTCCCCATGGATACGGTTTTCCAGCCTCGGACGAGGAAAGAAATCAGCAAGATTGAGTGGTATAAGCTGTCCGACCTACCTACTCTTAGGAAGAAGGGCCCCCAAAACAACAACCATCAATACGACTCCAGTCCCGGGACCAATGCCAACAAGTTCTACATGGTCGCGCCCTTTTTAGTTCCTCTCAAGAAATGGATCATTTCCCAGAAAAAGATTGATGAGAAGAGGTCCTTTAGTGGAAGCATCCAGGTCAATCCTGCCTATTACCAACACAAGGCCATTGAGGAAGATCCCACCGAGGACGAGGCGTGGGCGCCCAATGTGCCAGCTCCCATGCCGGCCATTGAATCGCTTGACGGGGCCACCAGGGAGTTGCAGCGCCTGTTGAACCTACAGCCATCGGCTCAACCGCCAGTGCCAGTAGCCGAGGCAGCCCGGCCGGCATTCCAACCTGCGCAAGCCCCTCTCGCTCCAAAGGACAAAGGCAGTGCGTTGCTCTCTCTTCTCCAGTCGTCGAGTTCCGCTCGCCAGCATGTGCCGCAGCCACCTCCCCAGCATGTACCTCAGGCAGCCTCCCAGCTACCAGATTTGCTGGCAACGCTGATGCCGGCAGCGAGACAGCCTCAGAACCCGCAACAACACGTCCACGCTGCGCCTCAAGCCATACCTCAAGCCATACCTCAAGCTGTGCCTCAGCCTCTGCCCACCTTTCACCAGCAGCTTCCAAACTTTGTCGCACCGCCCAACCCGAATTCTGTTGCATTGAGTATTTTGCAAAACAGGAACGATGGCCAGATTAGCGGTACACCGCCAAACCACCCTGCTTATCCGGGATATTCCATTACGACACAGCAGCAGACTTATACCACTAGCTCCACTGTCAAGACCAACCCCGTGCAGCCGCTTCAAATCCTTCAAAGAGGACAGACCATCCGACAGACTCAACAAATTAGCCCCCCAGAGCCTCCCAAGGCCAATCTTGCTCCATACGCCGGGTCCTACGACCAACCAGGGCAGCTTCGTCCCGGACAAGTCGTCCAGCCATCACCTTCTACTCTGCCGATCCCTTTGAGCTCTTCGTCTGCAACAAACAACTACAACTACAGACCCGAAGTATCACAAGAGCAGAAGAGGCAACTCCTCTCTCTCTTTGGAGCATCGAATAAAGCGGCGACAAATGCCCCGCCTGAGCTGGTCGGCCAGACTGGACCACCTGCGGCTGGGATGTCTATGCCTCGTGGTGCTGCATCCCTGGCTGCTCAAGGGCCAGCGGGACATCGTAATGCACCGCCGTCTCGCAATAGCAATATGACGCCCATTTCTCAGGCCGACCAAAGCTTCTTGCTTGGCTACTTGCAATCTATTACAAAGGATACTACTGCGCGTTAGACGGGCGTGAGATGGGGCAAAAGATGGAACGGACTCTGTTTGCAAGGGATATGGAGAATCTAGGAACCTGTTAGTGGGTACATTCTTTGATTGGGGGGGGGGGTCACGGTAATTGACAGCGAAGCAAGCAAGGCGAACCGGCTTTATAGTTGTATTTTTTGGTGCTCTGCTTGTTGGGATCTTGTGAGAGTTTTTGGCCACTTAGGGGGCGGCTCATGCCTGTGTTGGTAGTCTTGGAGCTCAGCGCAGCGAGGATATCGATATCGAAGCCCTAAGCGTCTCGAGTTGAGTTTCATCTTGGGGATGCTTGTGTACAGAAATAGCGTCTTGCCTCCTTTGCATAGAAATGCAACCAACTCAATGGTGGGATTGGAAAGCGTCACTGAATTATTCATCTATCTTGACGCTATCTATCTTGACGCTTCTTTACAACCAGCAAAAACAAAACAGGACAGTGCTATGAATGGCTTTTTGAATACCTATAGGCTAGACCTCCTCGTCGGTAGAGGCCGCTGCTGCCAAGTAACAAAACCCACTGCTTTCAAAACTTTGTCGGGAATGCAATTTTTACACTAGTATCAATGAAAAAACCATGGACATGTATCTTGCCTCATTCTCCGTCAGCGAGGATCTGGAAGCGGTTACCCGAGGAGGCGGATCGACGCGCTGCAGCGGCGCGAGACGGTGCCTTGAGACGAGGGATAAGGGGGACTTGGCCCAACGGCTGGCCACACTCGTCAGCATCCCACTCGAGGCGGGAACTCTTGTACTTGCTGCGAGCAGAATGGACGGTTAGTTGGAATGGGTGTCGTCAAGGCAAGGGGGGGGAGGAGATTGCGTACAGCCGGCTCATCATGCAGGTTCGCGCGTACATGGCGCTTGGCACGGAATTGGTGCTGATGCGGCACGTGCCGCCGTAAAAGGTGATGGAAACGATTTCGAGGCCGTGAATGTGGTCGAGATCGTGGCGGATGGAGGCTTCCGAATGGCTGGCGCTGCAGTTGCGCAGGACGAGGTTGCGGGTTGCGCCGTTTGCGATGCGCTTGGCGAAGTGGTCGTGGAGAACCTGGAAGCGGTCTGACCAGCGGATGTCGATCTGGAGATGTAGGGTTAGAGATGGATGGAAGCCTAGTATCGTGCAACGGTTGGCTCACTTTTCTGTTTTTGAGGTACAGGTAGTTGTTGCGCACGTGGGTGTAGTAGGCCTCGGCGGCTGCGGTCTCTGCAAAGGTGATGACTGCAGTCGAAGAGCGACGCATGACGGAGATTTCAAACAGAATGCCGCCGCGGACTACGGCGGTGATTTCGGCATATGTTGCGTCCTCGGGGATGTTGAGCAGCTGGACGGAACGAAACGATGGCTCTTGGGCGAGGTTGAGGCTGGTGGGCGCGTGACCAAACACACCACTGGCTGCCTCATTGTCGTCGTAATTATCGTCCAAGCCCACGCTGGAAGTCTCGAAAGAGTCGTACGTCAGGTTGCTCGCCATGTCGCTCCTGGACCGACTGCCTCGGAGGGATTGAGGCGGCGGAAAGGGATAGATGCCGTGCTGGGCGGCGTGGGCGACCAAGGAGCTGGTCGAAGTTGTGATTGAGCTCGTGTCGAAGTCGCGGGAGGCGGGCTCGAAGCTCGAAGCATTTGCGTTGTAGACGTGCTTCTTGGGGGCGGCGTTTGGGTACTGGGTTGACTGCGAGTTTATGCACGCGTTGAGGGCCTGGAGATGGGGGGTCAGAAGAGTGAAGTGAATGGAGATTGTGATGGGGGTTTCTGACCTGGACAACTCCAACATCGTCAATCTGGGCGTTGAGAAGGCAGCGGCAGAGTTCGGCTACCAAAGTGGTTCATGACAGTTAGCAGATGCCATTGTAGATGTCAGATAAAAGACACGAGGATAACGCACCGTGATTCTGAGCGGTTCTGACGAGGCTTTCGTAGTCAGCCCGCGGGAGAGTGATTATATCCTCATACTGAGGTCCGGAGAACTGAAATAGCAAAGGAATTGTTAGTGGATTGACTGCGTCATGGCTGGAGATTGAGATTGGGAACGCACAAAAGTGTCACTATGAGGAAATCAAGTCAGCAAACGGCGTCACTCTAGGTAGCAGCAGCTGGGCGTGCCACTTTCGATATCTCGAGGAGAACAACAGAAGATGGAATGATGGAGGAGAAGAAGCTGAGCAAATGTATCTGGAGGGAATTGAGGCAATGGGTTCGTTGGATGACTCACCGGAAATTCTGCATCTTGGGGGGGCATTTGGAGGAGGATGAAGTTTGAAAAGAAGAAATTGCAAGTGGCAGTGGCAGTGGCAGTAGAGGGAAGAATCCGAGTAAAGGCAGGTCCCTTTAGTTGCAGGGCGGCTGGATTAACCTCTGCGGCCGTTTGCCGGCTGGCGTGATTGCATTGCATGGCGCCTCCATGTACCGAGACTACAAACGCATTTTATGCACTATGGAATCACTATGTAAATGAACTATGATGGACAGAAATAGGAGCATGGATCTTCATTATCAAGGCAGGTAATGAACTGGTAGAGGATGGGTGAATGCAGTCTAGAGATGGGGGAGATGATGCATCTAAATTGCATGTGCCTACCTACCTAATACCCAACGGTGATCATTATGTGAGTGCCACCTAGTACCTTGGTAGTTGTCGAATAAGAAACTGAGAAATGAATGAAAGAGACCAGCTGAATTACCTGTAGCTTACTCTTCCATCTGAATGGGTAGTCCAGTTAGAGGAACTGATGTGCAAGTTCAGAAAAAGATCAAATTATATATAGGTGACTACCAGTCATCGCTCAACACAGAGCTCTCATAGCCCAGATCCTCCTCATCAGAGCCCGCACCATCTTGAGATCCAGCCTCCCAGGGTCTCGGGGCTGGGGGGATCATGTACTTGAACTCCTGATGCCCAAAGTTGGCGACTATTTTGCCAGAAGCATTTCCTGGATGGAGGAATACAGCCGGGTAAAGTTGGCCGCGAATGTCGTCGCCTTTAAATGCACGACCTAGATACTATGGACATGCCATAGTAACATGATCAGCAACCACATATCATGTACCTACTATGGTACCTACTATGCTAGGGACTCAACTAACCTTTGAATTCACCATTGACGGTAAAGAAAATCGAGCGATTGTTAAAGTCGACGCCGCAGCCAATGGTGCTTCCTGATGACCAAGGTTCCGCATATGACCTCCCAAGCCCTGTGCCGGAGCCATGATATACACGGCCATCGTCACCGTGAAAGCCCCAGGATCCTGATTCCCACCCCAGCGCATGATTTTCCAATTCTGTCTCATCTGTGGCAAAACCGACGCCGACGCACCTACACGCATGCATGCTTTTAGCCACTGTCGACAACAAAGCTGTATGAAGGACGAGAGACTTACTCGTTGAGCCCAGTTTGGGCAACGAGGACTTCAAAATAATAAACGCCTCTTTCAGTCTTGGGCGCACATCGATCTGCCCGTACAATAGAGAGCGGGGGCTTGGTATCATTGCTCTTCATCTGCTCGGCCGATAAATGACCTGGAGTTGGATGCTTGGTCGATACATGTACATGATAGTAGAACACAAAGGGAATAAAACTGTCAATAAGGAAAAACGTAAACGTACCTTTTGCAAAGCACCCAAGCTTCCGCACTCTTAGCCTTGCTGATTTATCATACCTATTCCACTCCGTGGGTTTTAATTGTGACTCTGTCGACTCGAGACGAAGTGGGATTTTTGTCCAACTTTTCAGCAACGATAATGAATGGATGGCATACATGAAGAATTTTGCGATATTTTTGCGGAACATTAAAGGCAATCACATCCCGGAAATCAAGACTGCAGTCATCGATAGTGGTATCGACGCCACATTAAATATGTTCAAGGGACGTATTGCTCTCGGCAAGTCCTTTTGCCGTTGTCCAGATTCAGGAGAATGCATCAGCCAGTATTACGTTCCGGCCGATGATGATGGGACGAAGATGGCATATTTTATATGTTCAAGTGTTTTCAAAGGTAAGACTATACATTGCGCGGCTCGATAGCGTCGAGTCGAGTCATGGGAAACAACAATTCACGGCCAGATCAGCTGCAGAGGTGGGTGGGCGCCTGATACTGTCATTTCACGTTTTGAACCTTTCAAATCGTACCCTAGGCGATAGAGTAGTGACTGATCTATAGAGTGTGGTGTGGACATCATCTCAATGAGCTGGACTATAGAATCAAACTCGGCCGAGGGGCAAGAGATGTTTCATGTAAGGCGGGGTGGATGTTAGTAGTTGACTGTAGTAGAATAATAACGAGTATGTGACCATCCATTTCGATGCTCATTATTGTGCATAATGAAGCCCTGGGAAAAATAAAAATGCACAGCCGAGGCTTTTGGTGATTAAGACGTTTTCTGTACCTTCAATGTTGAATTATATTATCAATGTCCATACCGTCCAAAGAATCCTCCCCTGGGCGGCCTCTCGTGGCCCCACGTGATTTGAGGCGCCGTTGCCTCCAAGCCACAACCGCAACAAATTCTTCAACTTTCAAACATCCATCGTCAACTCAGCACTTGGACTCTATTGCTGTCCTGTTACATTAGGTAGATTGGAGGCATACGGAGTACATACTGGAGGAGTGACAAAGACCACCGGGAAATGATTGCTGTGGAGAGTTGAAAGTCTCACGGGATAAGGACACACCAGACGTTATCGCCATGCCTCCTCGGCTCTATCACACAAAATCCAAGACTGGCTGTGCTCGCTGCAGAGCTCGCCGCGTCAAGGTAACGTAACTTGATGCACCATTGACTTGCTTCCTAACGTTGGTTAGAAACAACTGACCCATATTCTCTGTATAAACACAGTGCGATGAGGTCAAACCAAAGTGTGTTCGTACATGCCCCGATCCAGTTCTATGCATGTGCATTCTACATGTCCCATGAGCTCTAACAACAAGGCCTAGGGTTGCTGTATCCGCCACAAAGTAGAATGTTTCTACGACAGAACAGACCGCTGCAAGTCTTTAAGACCAGATGTCACCAATGTCCTCGATTCAGTGTTACACCAGGCAGGGACGGCACCGGGGCAAAACGCTGCCCACAACGGTGTACACCCTGAAGAGCTGATGCCTCTTACGTCGGCAGAATGCCGCGATCGCCGCTATCTCGAACTCCGGCTGCTTCACTTGTGGACCACCGAGGTCTGTCACACGCTACCAGGCTGTTATGAAGCCCAAAACCTCAGAATTTGGTCCCGCAATGTCCCCAAGATTGCACTTGACTATGAGCCTTTACTCACCGCCATCTTCTCCATCTCCCTCCTATACATGGTCTTTAGCAACTCCCAGTCCGGCATTCCAGAGGCCGAGCTTTTTGCATACAGAGCAAGATATGTAGAGGCGACCCTGCGACACCACCGAAAGGCACTTGGCTCCATGGATCATCGGACTGCTAATGCGGCCGGCTTCACTTCCATTATTCTTATATTTGATGCCTTTGCTAGTCTCAGAGAGCGTTGGATGCAACCGATCCACCCTGGCATGCCGTATAAGCCACCAACGGCATGGCTCCAGATGTGTAGAGGAGTCAGAAATGTTGTTGCGCTCGGGCTAGAGATGATTGGCGAAGACTCTGATTCGTCTCTCAGCATCATAGCCAAGGGGGCTTCTCTCTTCGTTGATATGGATACCATTTATTCGGACGCGAATCGTGCAAAATTTGCCTACTTACTGCCCGCAAATGCCGATACGCCTCTGGACGGCGCCGACTATGAGGCATACACAACCGCGGTTGCGTACATTGGGTCGGTCGCGGCAGCAAAGGAAGCTGGAGAAGAGCATCCCAAAATATGTCGAAGACTTGCCATTTTCCCCACCATCTTGCACGACCGTTTCCTCACCCTGCTCGATGTGCCAAACCCACGAGCCATGGTTATCCTCGCACACTATTTCGCTTTGCTATATACCCTCGACGGGCTGTGGTGGGTGGGTAACTGTCCAGAAAAGGAGATTGAGGCCATCGAAGCCAATCTTGGTAGCGAATGGCTTGGGTTGATGGAGTGGCCGCTGCAAATTCTTCGCGATCGTGGTCAAACATTAGCTGGGGGCGACAATGAGACTTTGAAGTGACGCTTTTTTCGTAGATGGAATCTGTTTTGGCGTTTAATTGATTGGGAATATACCAAAGGGCAAAGCGAGGTTTAGTTTTAGTCAACAAGAGGGGTGATTATTATTGTTGTCTTGCCCTTTGGCCCGGCTTCAGACTGGACTGGTCTGCATGTACTTACACGACTGAGAACTGGATAGTCGAGCACGGGCTGCGTTACATATATGCACATGATGGATCAACTAGAGAACCAGGACTATCTCAATCTACTTGTACTAATTCAACTTCTCCATATACCCATTGAACCCATCACTTCTTCTCGCACCGCCACTCCTCCTGACTCCAGTTGCCTATTAGCTTCGTTCTTCGGTCTCGTTCCTCGGTATCGTTTAGGTTCCAGATTTCGGATGCTCTGCCGCTGATCGGTTGCGTTGCAGGCCGCACTTTTCTGTTTGTTCTGAAAAGGAGCTTTTGAACTGACCCTGATTCTATATCTGCAGAATTAAATTTTTGCAAACGATGGAAATACTACCAGTTGAACGACGGGAGGCCTCGAGAGACGAGGGGACATATAAGGGCTTGGACGCGGGATGGCTTGGGGTTGCCGCCTTGCTCTTCCATCTCACTCTTGTCTTTAACCCAAACAAATCATTGCTTGCGCATAACATTGCCAGATTTACAGACTGTGAGATTTCAATTTACTTCTATATCATTTCCCTGAGAAAAATCTCTCACCTTTTGTTTATGAGGTTTTGTGCTCATTTTTATTCGCATCAACTACGATTGTCTCGCTGGGAGAAAAAAGCTCTCTAATCCTTTAGCGACGAGGTACCATAGAAGGCAAAGGACAGCATTCAGCCCATAGTCCAATATCGACCGAAATCGAACTCTCTATATCCTTGTCAAGTACTTGAAGACGCTCAGGCGGAAAGAACCCAAGTTACGCACAATGACTGCGACATCCACCGCCGAGCTGGCCATCTATGCTACTCTTAGCATTCCAAACATGTACATCCTATTCAGACATGGTCGCTCTGGACTGCTTGGATGGGCGTATCTTCTCGTATTCTGTACGCTGCGTATCGTTGGAGGTGTTCTGGATCTGTCTGGCAGTACTGCAGCAGGCATTATATCAAGCATTGGCCTATCTCCTCTTCTCCTTGCTGCATTTGGCATTCTCAAAGAAGCGTAATGTTCCATTTCCAAAATAACCATGCGTGTAAACTAATGGATGTGAATAGGAGAACTTATTCCTGCGACCCTTTGGATAACAAGGTGGAACGGACCGTTGTGCTATTGTTTCACGGTATGGCTGCTGCTGGTGTTGCTATTCTAGCCATTGGCGTGTCGAATCTGCATTCTAGCAACATCAAGCCCTCAGATATTTCCAGGGACAACTTGTTAGTGAAAGCTGGTATAGCTCTTTTGACTCTCTCCTGGGCGATTGTTGCCATTGTATCAGTATGGGCACTCGCTCATCCAGCAAAATCTCAAAGGTCAAAGGCTTTGATTGCTGCAGGAACCACGGTAAGTGTCCACCATGAGCGTATGCGAATATCCTAGTTGACTAAGTCAGCAATAGCTTCTCCGGTCTGTTCTCATATCGGATGTTTTTAGTGGCATTCGGGTCATTATCACCCTCGTTTCGCTGGTCGCACAAGACGAGACTCTGAGCCCTACTACAGGCTCACTCACAATCCGTGTCCTCTTATTGCTTATCCCAGAATTGATTTGCGTATTGGCTTTCCTAGCAGCCGGAATGCTCACGCGAAATGCTGCTCGAGATTCCTCAAAGGCAAACAGGGCTGAAGGTAGAAGGGATTGCACCAGCACAGAGATTTAGGGAGGCTGACTTCATTTTCGTCTTAGTCTATGTTGAATTATTCAACAGTCGATAATTGCGGTTTCTCAATCGACGAACTGCAAGTCGTTGTAACAATTTCATTCAATGATGATGTGTGTAAATTATTACAAACATTACGATGTACATTCATATCGTTTGGCACAGCGACGCCAATGTCTCTTGATCACGGTGCATATTTTATCTTAACCCTACTTAATACACTATACCTGACAGGCTGTATTAAATTGTGCTAATTGCTATGAGCAGGTGATTGCTCGCTATTCGTAAGACAAGTGCATGTGTAGTAACCCTTAGCAAATCACATAAACTAATATGAACCAACATGGTCTAACTTGAACAACACATCACAAAATGCTCATCCTTTAGGCTGCTATAGTGAAACATTGATATCACTACCGCTCAAGTTGTGCCAATGTACGATGTGTCTCACAGGGATCCTTTAGCCGCAGTCTTAGACAGGTTTCACACCAGGCAGCCACCAGCCACAATCCTATGGGCAATTCCAGGATGTTGGGGAGCGTCCTGAGACATGCAGGTCGCCAAAAGATTCAATCTCGGTATAAAGTGATCAATCAAGCTAGAGCTATGTCATTGGCTCTCCCTTCTCGTAGCACTAAAGTCACTGGCTAACACGACTCCGTAATGGACAATCCCAATTCTTGTTAAGGGAATTCTTGGCCCGCTGATGTTGTGTTTGCCGTCTTTTCAAGGGTTGCATGCCGCTTTTCAACAATCCTTGCCGGTATTGCTCGCTGGTCGGCTCTAACTTTTGCTATCGCCGCCAGCCTTTGTTGTATTTAAGATGCAGAGCATTCCAGGCGGGTGGTTGGCCAGACCGAGTTTGCTCTTGTGGTTTCCCAATCGCGTTTTGTCATTCCTTGACGACAAAAATGTTTTCTCTTGCCTATTCACTGGGTGGAATCGGATCTATAGCGATATCCGGACTCTATGCAATCTTCAGGCGCTGGCCATCCAGAGAACCGACACTTGAGAATGACGTCGCCGCTATTGTCGGAAAATTCCCAAACGATGCCATATTCACTAGACTCCTCCAGCTTTCCATTGAGAGGCCGGATTTGCAATTTCATGACGACTACGGCGTGGATGCTAATTATAACGATTTGATGCGCGACATCATCCACATTCGTCGGATGCTCCAAAGGCAGCTTCCGGCATCTTCATTCGATGAGAATGGTCTTCTTCGCAAAGATGCCTCATCCATAGCTTTTCTCGCCTTCAGCGGGTACCACTTTATAGTGAGCTTTTTGGCTATTGTTGCTCTGGGAGGCGTATGCGTACCTCTATGTAAGTCAAGGAGACAATGGAAAGCTGTTGGGCGTTTGCTAACCGAATGGATCATAGCCACTGGGCTCAGTGCCGAAGAAGCAAGTTTCTTCTTGAAGAAGACCAAGGCAACGTGCATTCTCGCAGATCTGAACACTCTTGACATGGCCCTCGCATTTATAGACCATGCACAAAACGAGAATAACCAAACGTTAAACTTGGTACAACTGTCAAGGGCCCAACCCGAGTCGAAGACGAACCCAATTGGCTGGGAAATTGACAGAGGGTTGACATTCTCACCAACCAGTGGCTGTATTGTTCTCTTCACATCTGGAACCACTGGATTGCCAAAAGGCGTCCTTCTCCCACGTCAAATGTTCCACTTCACAGAAGCTCCTCCACCTCAGGAAGTTGTCTATTTAGCGTCCTGCCCCTCTCACTGGGTTGGAGGCACGGGGCTCATAGACAGCGTACTCAATGGCGAAAACCTGCACATGATGAAACCCGAATCTGAGCCCGCAGACTTTTGGGAAATCCTACGCGGAGGTAAAATTACAGATATGAGCGTGTCGCCGACGCTGTTGAGAAGACTGGTCGAGTATTACCACAACAGCATCCGCCATCTTCCTTCCGAAGATCGCGAGGCGTATCTTTGTGGATCTCGAAGCCTGAAGTCCGTGTTTACAAGCGGTTCTATGCTCAACCCTTCTACCGCACAGCTCTTTACGGATTTGACTGGCACAGTGATTAGAAATGGATACGGGATAACGGAGATGGGTGGAGGTGTTATGGCGACCCCGGAGGGTTCAGCTATTTCCGAGGTGCGTATTTCTGCTTGACGATCCTTGCCGTGTATCTGTTTTAACTGTCATGCAGGGCTATGTTGGAAGGCCTTTTCCGGGCGTCACGGTGAAGCTTTCTGACGGAGATCATGGAGAGATTCTGGCCAAAAGTCCTACCATGTTCATCGGGTTAGTACATTTTAGCATGTTCCGACTAATACTTTTAAGGAGCAGTTTCTTACTCTCATCTATGCAGCTATTTCGACGCCGAAAACGCAACCAGTGCTTGCTTCGACGATGAGGGATTCTACAAAACTGGGGATCGCGCTCACCGTATTGGTGAGGATTACTACTTTGACGGCAGAATGTCATGCGACTGTGTGTCTCCCCCTCACTTCAAGGAGTTTGCCAGAGCCTACTGAACTAACCATGGCCGTTTAGGGTTGCGGTTCCACGAATACACGATATCTGTCCTGGAGCTTGAGCAGCGTCTGGCGGACCTTCCATATGTATGTGAAGCTCACGTTCTTCCCGTGCGAGATCACCACGCTGGCGGACTAGCCGCTGCACTTGTTCGGCCTTGCAAGCAGGATACCGATGGAGAAGCACACGACATCACGCTTCGGACTATTCGTGAGGATCTCGCTGGCGCCGGAGTAGTTTCATACAAATTACCAACGCTGCTTCGGATCATCCCGGATGGAGAGCAGGTCCCACATACAGCCTCTGGGAAAGCGCAGAAAACGGAGGCTCTGCGAAGATACTTTAACATAGTTGGCCATTTGCCGGATGGGTATGAGTACGAAGGCGTGGAATATTGGGGAAACAAGCTGGATTTGGCTACTTCAGCGCGACTGTTTGACTGGGGAGGCCTGTAGGTGTTTAATAAAAGGAAGAGAGAGAATTAGATTAAATGGGATGCATTCTAGCATTAAATGTTGAGATTGAAGCTAATGGGTTAGACATGAAGATTGGCTTCTTTTACATGGCTGTGGTTTAGTGTAGTTATACAAAAACTGTTTTCAACCAACCACCGACACAACGCGTACGGTTATTCAAATCTCCTCCAGGTCTGCTTGTGAACGCAGCCCAACACGCCAGGACGCGACCCGATGAGCTGCAGCACTGAAGCTCAGCCGAAGTTACCATCTGGCCCGCTGCGCTGTGTCTTGAGGCGAAAGCACTGTCGGATGCTGTTGTTGTTTGTGTTGCCCGGAATCCCGATGGCCTCAGGTTCTCTGTCGAATTTGATGATGATATCATTGATTACTTCTCCGATGGAACTCATAACGTTAAGCAAGGCCAACCCCAAGGAGGGCTCCCGCGGCAACAAGGATGACTGGAAGAGTCTTTGCATGTGGTGGCACAAGCAGCCTGTGCCTGAGACAGACGTGACACGAGGCTAGGCCTACCATCACCGCACCGCCGTTCAACTCGATGGACACGAATGACACGAATGTCCAGATACACGTTTCTGCAAGGATTCGGGGCTACAGGCAGCAGTTCGGAGCCTGGTACAAACTGCCAGACTGACGGCCTGCAGCTGAACCCGTCTTCCGCCATGCGATATGTGTTCTACCACTGCAACAACGATGCCATCGAGGCGTGCCACGGCCAGGTCGACATTGAGCGGGTCACAGTGTGGAAGATGCACAACGATCCAGTGGATCAGATGGGGTGGGATTATGAGGGAAGTGAGCGAATTCAAGAAGCAGCTCGCCGCGCCCATTACCGATGTGGTTGGCAAAGGTCCTTGCCCGGGCTTGCTGAAGATTTCGCCTCTGCAGAGCCATCAGCTCAAGATCAGCAACGTTGAGTTTCAACGAGAACTGAACCCAGTTGCCGAAATCGTAGCAAGTTATGTCGAGGAAGTTGAAGATTTCGGGTCGGGCAAGATGGCGATTGAGATGAACAATTAGTCGATGCACGGGGAGAAGGTGACGATGGACAACTTTCCTAGCAATCAGCTGGGTAGACTCAACATTGATGAGCAGCACTGGAAGCAGTGGAAGATGCATGAGGTTTAGCAGCCGGTCTAAGCCTATAAAAATACGCGTACAGCGCAAGGACAAAGTCACATCTTGGATGCTGTGGTGAAAGATGTGTAACTGAACTCCACGCAGTGGCAAGCTTGAGCGACTATTGGCCGCCTAGAATTGATAAATGATGACAATGTAATGCATGTAGTCTCTCTTCGAAAGCATGTTTGCTCAACTAGGATCACACCAGGTATGGGGCGAATAACGCTTACATGGATAGACTCAAGGCTGGCCCGACAGCATTGTCTGTTAGTATCGCTAGGGCCGGACCCCTGCAAATCGGGAAGCAAGAGTTCAATCCAAAGTCCGAATGATGTAGAGTTGCATAAATCACTTGATTCTCGCTGGGAACAAGAAGATGAATATACATGACTCCTTCTTTTAGCCCTTGAGTAAGACCAGGTTAGAGTTGAGTTGGCGTATTGGTAAGATTACCTAGCGGCGGCTTCGTCTTAGTTTCATGTTCAACTGTTTGATTTTTGATGACAAATGACCGCGCCACGCCTAGCCTATGAGCTCACCGCGACGGTATGTCCGGGGTTGGTGAAACTGTCCGTACTCAAAGGGCTGTGCCGATTGTCATCATCGGACTCTGCGCGGGAGAGCATGTAAAGAAAGAAAGAAAGACTTCTCACAGTGGGGGCCACTCGCAACAACGCCGGCTTCTCGGGTTGTCATTTCCGAGCACATACACGTCTGCAACACGCAATGGCGTCCGAGGGCGAAGGTGACGGCGTACGCGACGGGGCGGGCAAAGTCTCTGGTTCCAGGACTGGGCGAGAGGCAGCCAGGAATTCACGACGTGGAAATGCTGCCGAAACTCCAAGGTTTGGAGAGATTCATTTTGTAAACGTGTCACACCCTGGCGATGTTCGCCATCAGATGACGGACATCCGTCGCTTTGTCATGCGGGGCGGCAACCAACAACGGCGGGCACAAGAATCAGCACGACAGAATCCTCCGAGGACTCGCATGCGGCTCGGGTCCGATGGCAGTTCTCCCGGCCGGTCATTGCCGCCACTCGGAAGCTTCCCCGTTCCAGGCGACACGCGTATGCTGGAACTGGTCCGCTTTGGTAAGATCTAGGCCCGGATACTGCGTCTCCCAAACGTGGCTGCTAACCCCCCCTGTCCTAGCCAACGAAGTGACGGATGTCTATATCCCCTTTCGCGCCATGTGGTTTGAGGTGTCCCTGATGGACCCCGGAGCTTTTGAAGTTGTCCTCGGCAATAACGCCAGCCTATGGGAGAGGCTGAACACAAATAACATGGTAGCCAGGACTCCAGAAGTCACAAGGCACTATTCACAGTCCATTGTGCACCTGCGGCAGCGTCTCAATGACGAAGACGCGGCAAGAGGCCAGGGGATAGTAGCGAATGTTTTAGGTCATGTTTGTCTCAACGTATGCACGCTCCTCTCCTGCTTCCATCAACAGTCTTTAGCTGACGATAGCTAGATGAGACACTGCGACTGGGCAACTTGGAAGGTTCACATGGACGGACTATGCCTCATCTTGAGTACTCGTGGAGGGCTCTGTGACTTGGATTACCCCATACTTTTACTGATACTATTGTGAGTACGGGCCACCACTAAGGAGAGAGCTGCCTTGCTAACTGCAGTGCGTGCTGCAGATACGACTTGGCTGGAGCTATAGTCTTCGACTCCAGTCCGCGATTTCCCCTATACGCAAGCTTTGGAATCCCAAGCCCCAATGGAGACATCCTATCGACGTCTCCGAGGCTACGAGCCTTGCTCTTGCGATTGGCGCAGAACTATGACATGGTTGAGGCAGGAGAAGCCATGACGAAGATGTCACACATGGCCGGAATCATAAAGGAGAAGAGTAGATCCAGCACCTTCTGGAAGAAGGACGTTGAGGGGCTTCTCATGATTAGCCCGGCTCTACACTTTTTACTATCCATGCCAAGATTACCAAGCAATTACATGACCCAGACTAACCGTGGCGACCTCGTTGCCAGAGAGCTGGTGCGACTTGCATGTCTGACTATCATGTCTGTCTTGAAAGAAAGATTGAGCTTCTTTACCGTTGAGAGAGCTGGATTGCAAGCTCGGCTTGTGCAGTTTATTGCTGCCAATATACGCTACGTGGAACCCGACTACTTCGACATCAAAGTCTGGGCATTAATCACCGGTGCGTTGATGGAAGAACGTAGCTTGAGAGACTTATACGTCAATGAGATTAAACACATGATGATGATGACGAACACCTCAGTGGGAAACTTGATTCATATTACCCAGGAGATGGTCTGGATTGATGCTCTAACGTCGTCTTCCGCCAATGAGTTGATACAGGATATCACTCACGGAGATTCTTTATAGCAGGTTATACAAATAGATTTCAACACTCGGCGTCTCGAATATTAAGAAATTTTTTTTTTTAAAAAAAAACGGGTCTCCTCAGGACCTCAAATAGTTATAAAATCTCTGCATACGCGCCTTCAAGGTCCAATCAAGATCGGGTCAACGCCCTGCGGAGGACCAAGGAAGGACTCATATTGGAAGCGCCACCACTCCACAATCTCACGATTGACAATCCATTTGGAGTACTGCGTAGGTGGCACCGTGGCATCACGAAAGATATTGCCTTTGGTGTCGTTAATGTCCATGCGAGTGGTGTAAAGCACCGAGCTGTTCGCTAGAGATTGCTGGAACTCATTGTCCATGATCCATGCCATGAAGAGCTTCGAACTTTGCGGTCTCGGCGTCGTCTTGAAAATGGCAGCGGTCTGAGGCCAGGCGAGGCGAGTATCGGAAGGCGCTTTGGCTGCCAGGTTGGTCTGATCGACAATGTTGGTGGTGAAGCTGAGCACTGCGCTGGTGTTTCCCTTGGCGAGATATTCCAGGACAACGCCAGTGCCACGTCTCCACTGGACGCCTTGCTCGGCGACGAGCTTCTCGAACCACCGCCAGCCGTATTTGTTGATGGCCAAGGTGAAGAGGTAGTTGATGGCATCGTCATCATTTGGGTAAGCGAGAATGATCTTATCCTTCCAGCGGGGCTGGAGCAACTCCTCAAAGGTAGAGGGCACGGCATCGGCGTGGAGCCTGTCATTGTTGTATACAAACTGGCCAAATTGATCTATGACTTTGTGAGCAGCTAGGTACAGGTAGTCACGGGTCAGGTCTCCTATTTTCCCAACAACGTACAGAATAGTATGGACAGGAATCCACCATTAGGATCCTTGACATCGGGGTAGATGTTGTTCCACGAGGCAGGCTTGTAGGGTAAAAGCCTGCCTTCGCGATTCCAGCGGTCAAAGTCATTCAGCTGCTGGAGTATGGCAATGTCGGCCCCGTCATGCTGGTTCTCTTGATACTGCCGGTCGATGCGGCTGTCAATGTACTTGGACAGTTCAACCTGCAAATTCAGTTTCACTTTGGGGAATCGGGCGTTGAATGCTTGAATCGTGCTTGCGGCCTGGTCAAGAGCTGTAATGGTATTAGTTACCCAACTTGTTGGGTGTAAGATGCAGAACCATGGCACGTACAGTCTCCACCCCAGAACACGACAAGTTCGCCAGTCTCTTTCTGAGCAGCTCGATAGATTTCGTCCAGAGAACGAGTGTCAATGGCAGGATTAGCACCGGGAAAAGAGTTGAGTGCAGCTGCAGCCACCAAGGTGACGCTGGGCAAGAAGAGTATGGGGATCTTCATGGTTGTGGTAGTGGTTGGTGAGATTAAACAAATAGTCAATTATATGCTGAAGCTCAGATATAGTATAGCAAAGGCGAACAGAATGGAGGACTCGCCTCCCTTTATAATACCACAAATACAAGCAACATGGATCGCCAGCAAGACACTAGCTGGTTGAATATTTCAGCTTACTATGGACTGCTGCAGTCACATCACTGTTTGAAGCTTCAGCGTATGCTTCGAAATGACAATTTCCGTTGCTGATTGATCTACATGCTCCTGACTTCCCCCTTATCTCCGTGTACCGCAGCGGTAAGTCCATACTGCCAGAGGTAAATCCGACTTTGCACAAAGCCTTGTCGAGTATGTTTGATCAGCCAAGTATTGTTCCTTGTGCTCATCAGATCAAACTAGAGAGTGCCGCCTCACCGGGTTCATAAGCAGTCCAGCAAGGGCCAATGCGGTAGCCAAATCAGTCTCGGCTTCGGGGTGGGCGTGCTTTTAGCCTGGGGATTGAAGAGAAGCCGCGCGCGATGACAATTCAAACTTGGCCCACAGCCAAGGATCTCTTACAGATCAGATACCATCAATTCGGTTCAACGTAACAGAGGCCGGAGGGCCAACCTATTTCTGGCACGCAGCTACCATGGCATTATGCAGCCTGAATACGGAGTGCTTTTTACACAAAGACCAGGATATGCAATCTTGGACGTTCGTATTCCACCGTTGCAACCGACTGTTCTTCTACGCCGCCCTTACACAATAGACCCTTTCATTCTGCTTTAGGTGTAGACCCCTGATGTCGGGCATTAAAAGAGTCCGGCTAATGCTGGAATAATGAAGCCTGTAAAGGGCCACTACTGTATTCATAATTCTGGGTGGCGGAACGAGGATATTACAAACGCCGCGCTGCTGGTGTTCTAAGCTTGGACCATTCTACGACATCATATTCCTTTTCTGGTTGCATGAGTGGAGGCCCTGAGGTTCGTCTGACGGACTAACGGGATCTGCGTTGGTGTTTACGGATCATGTCGACCAGAATTTGTCGGTAAGCAATGGAGAGCAAGGAACTACCCAAGACAAGTAATCGAAAGACAAGGCGGACTAGTACCAGGGGCAAAGCCGTCGCCAGAGTAAGGGCCGGCCGGCCTCCTCAAAATAGGGAATAATCTTTCAGCTGTTGGGAGTTGAGCCGGCGGAATCTATCTGTCATGTAATGGTAGGTCTGACATGAGATGGACCTGCATGAAGTTCTCATCTCACGCCCTATGTTGTAACGCCCAGATACATAGTTGCTGTCATCGTTTGCACAGTAGTGGCTTCTTACTGGAATCATCATGGCCACAGTACAGAGAGAGTGAAACAACACTCCAGATTTGGCCAGCCGATCAAAACCTCAAACTCCGCCAATTTCCACCGTGTACCTAACATATCGATTTATGTACTCCGTACATACCAAGCATTCAGAATTCTATGCTAACCTAGACGCTGCCTATTCAATAATTGGCGGAAATTACTCACTAATAAGCAATACTGCACGAAGGATTAACGCCATGCAGGATTGAGGCCACGCCATTGGCCCAGCACTTAGCCGGTGGTGGTATTTACCCGTGATCTTTCTCTGGAAATGGATCACACCAAAACTCAACGAATTCTAGCATCACAACTGTCTCGCCGTTCAAAAGGAGAACACTTGAAAAGAAAAAGAAGCAAAAAAAAGTCAAGAACATACAACAGCCGGTGTTCGCTGATGGTCACCCACTCAACTACTAATCTGCCGGTTAGAGGCTTGTCTATGGGGGAGCAGACGGGACCCCGAATTCCCCTCTACCTATGGTCGTATGTGACAGAATACATCACAGAGTTGAGTTATATAGACATCATGAAGATTGTGCAGACGGAGCGCTGTGGTCTATCGATTACATGGGTGTAATTCACTTGGGCGACAACATTGAAAACCCCCCAAAGCAAATGGTGATGTTTATTAAAAGCATCACGCCTAAAATAACATTGGATTTGTTCTGTTGCGCTTCAAGCAAATGAAAGACATGTACAGATGGTGATTGGATTGGCCAAGATACTCGTTGATTGGTTGTCATGACATGCTCCGCACTCTCCTCTCAGCGGGATCCGCAAATGTGCTATTGGATGCCTGATGCCATCACTGGACGGAAGTGCATCTTTATCTTTCTCTCTCGCTTCCATCTAATGCATGCTGGCAGAACACAATTCACGAAAGAAATGTTTATTTGAAATGAACATTGAGGGAAACAGCTTTGGCGACAACGCCACTATCCACCAAGGCAATGTGTATCACGATTCTTCCCAGGGTGCAAGCGACCGCTGCTTGGCAGATTTGCGATCAACAGACCCCCGCGACGACAAGATCCGGATTGAGCAAACAAAGGGTGGCCTCTTGAGAGAGCTGTACAACTGGGTCCTCGAAAATGACAAGTTCAAGTGGTGGTATGACGACGACGATACAAAAGGCCAGCTGTTGTGGATCACGGGTGATCCGGGCAAGGGAAAGACTATGCTGGCATGCGGTATCATCGACGAGTTGGCAGCTCAAACGAGGCTTGAAAACCCAGAGTCGAACATCATTCTATCTTTCTTCTTCTGCCAGGGGACCGACTCGCGCATCAACTCTGCTGTAGCTGTGCTGCGCGGCCTTTTATACCTTGTTATGCACCAGCAGCGGTCACTCATCTCACATATCAAGAGCAAATACGATATTGCAGGCAAGAGCCTCTTCGAAGACGCGAATGCTTGGACAGCGCTATCACGGATATTCATAAATATCCTGCAAGATACGAGTATAGATGACACAATATTCATCATCGATGCGTTGGACGAATGCGGGACAGATCAAGCAAAGCTCCTGGATTTTATTCTCCAGCACTCATCGCTACCCCGAGTTAAATGGTTCATCACCAGTCGTAATGGACCCGTTATCGAGCAGAAATTAAGCACTCATCACTCACGGGCGCTACTCAGCCTAGACTTGAAGGACAATGAGGCCAGCATATCCGATGCCGTTGAGACTTACATTAAGCATAGCGTCTCGCGGCTGGACGTGGTGCGGGATGACAAAACACTCCAAGATGAGCTTGAGGAGGCAATGCAGCAAAAAGTTAACGGGACATTCTTATGGGTCTCGCTAGTGATGAAGGAACTTGAACAAGTGGAAAGCTGGGACGCTCTGCAGGTCATTGATGAAATCCCGTCGGACTTGAAACAAGTTTACACCCGCATGCTGGGGCAAATTCTGCAGCTGAAGAGAGGAAGCCACACGTACTGCATGCAATTGCTTGAAACAGCGTGCGCAACATATCGCCCACTCAGTCTCTCCGAGCTGGGGTTTCTCTCCGATTTACCCCGTGCGATTGCCGAGAAGCCCGGAGCTGTCCGGAGAGTTGTAACCATGTGCGGTTCATTTCTTACCATACGAGACGAGATTGTTTACCTCGTTCACCAATCTGCCAAGGACTATCTCTCCACTGACGCTTTCCAGACCATCTTCCCCAGTGGAATGGAGAAAACTCATCATTTTCTCTTTTCCAGGTCGCTACAGGGCATGTCTCAGATCCTAAGGCGCGACTTGTGGGATTTGAAGGCCCCTGGAGTTCTCATTGATGAACTCATGGCTCCAGAGCCCGACCCTTTAGCCACAGCACGCTACTCCAGTGTCTACTGGGCTGACCACTTATGTGATGGCATCTCCGAAGACTGGGCTCGAATCAACGACCTTGACGACGACGGAGTCATACATCAGTTCTTGAACAAGCATTATCTGTATTGGCTAGAAGCTCTCAGCTTGCAGCGTAGTGTATCTCACGGCGTAACAGCACTCAACAAACTCGAAGCATTACTGGTAAGTGCCCGTACTATCACACTCAACACTTGTGTGCTGGAGACTGACTTACCATTGGTTAGCAAAAGATGGAAAAGAAGCGACTTGTACAATCAACAGGGATTATAAGAGACGCGCGTCGCTTCATCCTTACGTATAGGAAAATGATTGAGATTGCACCATTACAGCTTTACGCAGCCGCACTCCTGTTTAGTCCTACTGAAAGCCTAATAAGACGGCTATTCAGCAAGGAGGAGCCGACATGGCTTGCATCGAAACCAACAATGGATGCAAAATGGGGCCCTTGCATCCAAACGCTAGAAGGCCATGAGGATACGATACTAAGCGTTGTCTGCTCAGCGGATGGCCGGCGACTTGCCACAGCGTCGCGGGATAAAACGGTCAAAATCTGGGATTACCTTACTGGGGGATGTCTGTTCACTCTGAAAGGCCACCGTAGAACGGTTGGGTCCGTTACCTTTTCGGCAGATTGCCAAAAGGTTGTCTCGTCTTCAAGTGACGGCACAGTCAAGATATGGGATGCGAGGGTTGGAAATTGTCTCCAGACACTCACATGTCAGAGCTATAAATGGTCTTGGGCTATCCTGTCACCAGATGGCAAGCTAGCTGCTACAATCTCAGAGACGGACGATCTCATTATCTGGAACTTGGAAGGTGCTTCCTCGCATATTCTCAATGTATCCATTCATGGCTTCTTGATTGCTGCTGTATTTTCAGCAGACAGTCGTCATTTTGCCCTCGTTTACTCAAACGAGGTTCATATATGGGATATAGCGACAAATACGCACTTTCGGACTCTTCGGGGTAGCTTTGTTGCTGCAGACAACACGGCTACTTTCTCACCAAACGGCCAGCAATTTGCTTCATATGTCTACGAAAAAGAAGTTAAAATATGGAGTATTGAGACGGGAGAATGCGTCAAAATATTGCCAGGGAGTGAAAATGCGGTGGCGGTAGTCTTCTCGCCAGACAGCCTACGAATTGCGTCTGCCTTGGGCGATAAAACTATTAAAATTTGGGACACAACCGCGGGAAACTGTCTGCAGACAATACGCGGTCTGAATCATACGCTATTGTCGGTAGCATTCTCTACAAATGGCCGGGAACTTGCATCAGCTTCAAGTGAGGGGGTAGCTAGAATCTGGCATTTAGATGCAGGACATACCTCCCTGATATCCGATCACCCTGTCCGCGTGATCGACCAAGTTATCTTCTCCAAGGATAATGGATTGATCGAATCAATATCATACGGTGAGGTCAATATCCGGAACGCATTGGATGGCACTTGTTGCCAAACCCTCCCCATTGAAGGGGCCATGTTCTCGGAAGATGGACAGCGGCTCGCTTTCCTCGGAGAGGATCATACAATCTATATTACGAGTGCAGATCTGACACGATACATTGAGATACCAAAAGGATATGCCGAGCAGCTACGGGAAATTGCCTTTACTCCAGATGGTCGCTATTTTGTTACCATGGGAGATGAAATGGTCGAGATCTGGGAGCCAACAACAGGACAGTGTCTCCAGACCATTCACGATACTTGGCCTGTAGTGCTTATGGCATGCTCGCCAGACAGTCAGAGAATCGCCATCGGGGTCGCAACAACACCCTGGACACATGGCTCTCAACTAGTCAAGATATGGGACCTGACAACAAAGGAGTGCTCTCAAATTTTGAACACGCCCAATTGCAGCCTACTATTCTTCTCTCCAGATGGGAAGCTTCTTGGCACAGTAACAAAGAGTTACAGACACCCTGGCATGATGCAGCAGGTGAAAAGCTGGGATGTCTCCAAGGGTGTATGCCTATTGACATTTCAGGAACTAGAAGGGAACATGAAACTGTGCGCCTTCTCACCGAATAACCAGTTAATGGCGTCATACTCGAGAGGTATGTTGAACAGCATCACGGGATCCAATAAGAATTCAAACTTGATCAAAATCTGGGACGCAGTCTCAGGTGCCTGCTTGGTAACACTGGATGTTGGTCCGCCGATTAACAGCCTTTCCTTTGATCTAATGAGCGATTCCCGCATCTGCACCAATATTGGAATTATGGATTTGAGCTTTGGTAGCACTGAAACAGATGGCAAGATATTATCGCGAGGACTTGTCCACCATGGGTATGGTATAAGCCTTGATGGCATATGGATTGTAAACGGCAAGGAGCGGCTGCTTTGGCTACCTCCAGATTATCGAAACAAAGCAACGGCGGTGAGGGGATCACAGATAGCTATTGGTACCTCCACCCGTGAGTCAAATTGTCTATTTCTGACGAGATTCATTAATGAATAGATTTGTAATGGAGGGGGCCGATCACATTGTCAGGGCAGGAAGTCTGGGTCAGGAGAGAGCCATAAAGAGGTTAGGCCTCGTTTAGCCATTATTACGGACATTGTACATTATTGTCTCTGAAATGCAATTTAGGGTGCCAAGGATGGAAGAAATTGCACCTGAGAGAGGAGTCTGACTGGGCCCCGGATTCTCCACTACTACCGATCGATGATGGAATGAATTGCGGGCCTACGAGAAGGCGTAAGTTTAGGATCAGGCATTAAAACTGCCCATTGAGACTTGGAAAATCTTACGAAAAGTATTTGACTCTTTATACAAGAAGCCAGTCGCCCCCCAATTGACCAATCCGAAATATCCAAAGCTTCGGGCCAGACTCTTCCCGTTCTTCCCACTGCCACAACCTACGTAGTATAGTGCCGGTATTCACCACATTCAAGCATCTTGTTTCGAGCCAAAATTTCTCCAAGCAGCCTGATATAAACTCCCTGTGCGGCTGCTCGCGGGATTCCAATCCTGTAATGACCATTGGCCAAAGCATGCATTTGAACAAGTTGGCGTCGCTCTCTAATTCATGAATGACGCCAATAAGTCGACGCACGAAATGGTCCTGACAAGTTTGCTCTCCAATGAGAGCGTCGAGAATGCGTCTGCCATATATCTGAGCTCCAAGTTTATAAGACTCTGCCAACTTGGACAGCTTTTGAATCTGCACTGAAGTTGACGGCAGCCGTGGTAGTGTTGCCGCCCAGGAACCACAGTCAAAGCTCTCTATACATCTCAGCACGTCATTTACTTTCTGAATACGTGTTTCAAGGCCAGCTTCGCTTCTCGGCCGTGAGGATAAGAGAAAGTCTCGGCAGGAAGAAAAGGCCCCGAGAGCGTCCAAGATAAACTCGGGGCATCCCAAGTACGAATGTTCCAACTTTTGCTGTAGCGGCTGTTTTGCTGCTTGTAGAGGGATTGGCTTATTTGACAATAACTCGGGATTTGCGTATGTTGGGCCAAGATTTTCAATCCTGATGGGGAAGTGGTCAGCAGTAATCGATGTGGCAACAGCGGATACGCTGAACAAACGTACACGTAAATCTGCCTAGAGACGAAGTCCCGTATGCTGATGAGATGTGTGCCAAAATGTTGTTGTACTGTTCCTCTTGGCCGGTTGTGGGTTTCAATCTGGGTGATTAATTTCTTGACACCTTCCAGATGTATATTCCAGGTCCCGCTTCCCGATTCTAAGAGATCGAGAAACAGCAACAGAAAGGCGCTCGTAATCGTTGAGTCTTGTGCGCGCAGCTTTGAATCATTTACAGCATCCGAAAGCCCCCGCAACGTCTTGTGTTTGAAGCGGAGAGCGGTGTGGTCGGTGTCTGTGAGAACTGTGGATGAAGTGACCACTCCGCCCTGAGAATACGAGAGCTTTGCATTTGCCCTGTGACGCGATGAAAGTGCAACAATAGCAGACAGTAAGAGTGGACTGTCGAAAGCAGCTCCTATTACGTTTCTCAACGGATTCACCGTGCTGTCATACATGATAAACAGCTTGCAAACGCATCTGCTATCTGAAGCATCGGGTTAACCCTTGTTCAAGTTGAACCAACGTGCGGTTTTGCCACAAAATCTATACGTACAATAATCCAAGTAATACCGAGTGGTCTCGTCAAGGTTGGATAAAAGAGGGTCATCCAACTGCGTGACGGTAGTTGGCCGAAAGCAGTACTCTATCATGTGCGCATAACGTCTGTCAGGAATAGGAATAGTAGTGTGATATGAGAGACTTATTCCTCATAGAGCAAGGAAGTTTGATTGCAGCTTGGGATGCCTCACCTCTGTCTCCTCTACCAGGAACAAGTACAGACCCGGGATGTGTGGGGGTTTGTACGCGTGAAACACCTCTCGCAGCCAACGTCGGTCCCAAGAGAGTTGTGCTCTTGGATACACCGGGTTTATTGGCGGCCGTCTTTCCTGTATCCTTGGTCCGGTATGTAGCACCCTTCACCCATCGTAATGGTCTGGTCTGGGTACATTCTAGTCCCGCTCGGGTGCACTTCTTGCACGGCGGCAGATCCATGCGGCATTCCACGCGGCGACGGCGGCATGTGTAGCACGAAGTATCCATGGCCCGTAATTGTATTTTTTGGAACGCCCCTTTGCCGAACAGAAGGATGGGGATGGGGGAAAACGCGGAGCATCCGGTGAGGCCGAAGTCGGGGCATCAAAAACGTTGCTCTGAGCACCACGCAAGGTAGAGAGAGGGGTGACGCGAAAAGTGTTACCAACTTGGCTCGTGCATAATCGCCGCTGCCTCTGAGTCCTGAAGAATAAATGAATGAAAGAGAGGTTTCCATTCTCGCGCGCCCGACTCGTGAAGGGGCGGCAACCCAGAACTCGGATAGATCAAATCAGTTCCCGCCAACATTCCGGGTAAGCCATGCCTACAAAGGAAAAGGTTTTGGGAATGGAGACGTGCTTAGCCGTCCATGTCAAGTTAGTCCCAGCGAGCCCAGCTTACCATCTCTGGTACGGATGGCTCCTTATCCGATTCTGTGACAATTGATCAGACCACAAGAGCGGGCGGCGCCTTTATTCCATTGCTCGGATTGATGCCCTGACAGCGGGGCTGGGGTGTATGTAACTGCATATGTGCAGGGCATAAGTCGGCATCTTCTTTTATAATAAAATAATTACAGGGCTATTCGAATGACCTTTCGTCGCTCCAATCGACGTGATCGCGTAACGTAACAGATTCGCTCATCGCTTGTATTAAATCATCAGTGTTTCCAAAATTGCGAGAATTTACATTGCAATAGTCTCAAACACATTTCCGGGCAGCAGCTGTTGTAATTTTTGTGATGAATTTGATTCAAGAGAGCGGTATCAAGCCGCTCGGGTTGCCTGGCGCCAGACAGAGGAACCTTGCCAATCCAGTATGAACCACCAATCCTTAAACTATAAAAACTGCTTGAACGCAAACTTGTGATGGATCACTAATTTATCCTCTAGAGCGCATTAGGTTTCGGCAGTTTTGCAACCACATTAATGGCTTTGTCCCTGTCTGCCATGGGCTTCCGCGGAGTGTCAAACCAATCCGTCTTTGTAGCAAACCTCTGTTTTCTCGCCGGAATTGGGCTCTTGATCTCGGCGCAGTGGGAAATGGTCAGGGGCAACACGTTCGATTACACAGTGTTGACAGCCTTTGGTTAATCCATCCCCTTGGAGTTTTCGTGACTTACAGAGACCAACGTCTGACATCTTCGCATAGGGCTGTACTATGGGGGTTACGGAGTGTTGATATTGCCTTCGACGGGCATTCTGGAGTCATACCAAGGCCAGATAGCCGAGTATTACAATGCGTTTGGGATTTACCAGCTTGGTAAGTCGTGTTCCCATCTCAAGAAGCGCATCGATTGAGAGTCAGTCTGATATCCACGTAGTTTGGTGCATACTAAATCTCTTCTTTTTTATTGCATCTTTGCCAACGTAAGAACCTGTCTAAATGAAACATGCTCACAACACTGTTAACATTGGTATAGCGGCGGTCCCAATATCATTGTATATGGTGCATTGGAGCTTTCATACGTTTTCAACTCCATAGCGCACTTTGTCATGGCAGATGGTAATGTTGCGACCGGTACCAGCCTTATGAAAGCATCCGGCGCATTCGGGTTCATCTCCTCCCTGGCTGGCTTTTACATGTTGGGCCATGAGCTTTGTCAAGATGTTTTGCCCTTTGGCGTTCCGGTGTACAACACAGCTCGCCTCGCTAGGACAAGGAAATCGCGCGACCAGAATGAGTGAGGGATTAAATATACGCATTGTATCTAGAATAACGCATTAAGAATAACAGCAGTAATGATAATAGTAGTAATAATGGCAGAAAACCCAGATCTTACCGGACATGAATGAACAATGACAACCCCCGTTTCATTTTAGCCGCATTTGTCTGTTTGGCTCACAAAGGTACAACATGTCTGCCGCAACGCGGCCTCGAATGAAGCAGTAGTAGCGCTAACTCTTGGCTAAATAGCATTGGTGCACTGCTCTTTATACCTGAGTTTAAACATTGGAGCCCGCCCGCCACCAGAAGATGTAAGACGCCTTGGCTTGATCGAGCGAGTCAGCATCAGTCGGCACCATGACGTATCATCTTCCGCCACCCAAGGTCGTATCTATCTTGCCCCACGTAAAATAACTACCGGAATAGGAAATGGAGCGATAGCGGCGGCACATGAAGTCCCTCGGAGCGAGCCGCAATCTCCTTACACCCGCACGGCATGAGTCTTTTCTTGAAGTGATTATGAGCGGATTATGCATTGTCTGATACGACGTGGTAAATCCGGTCTTGTTATATCTAGGGATGGCGTAGGGACGATGAAGAGAAGCTATAAAGTAGCAAACATGATCTCCTTCGCCGCGGTTCTCTAGGCATTCCATCCTCTCCATCACAGTTGAACAATTTCTCATCTCTTTTCGAATCTCACACAACTCATTACCAGGTCTCAAACATGTGTCAAGACGAGGTTGCTTCCAATGGCTGGACCAGCGTTCCCAGGCATGCTGGGACTTTCTTCGGTGATCGGCTATCGACCATTGAACCATTGCCTCTTTCCATCAGTGAGCTCGGATTTCCATCCAGCGACCCTGTCGTGGCGAAGACGGTTGATTACGTCAAGGCAACTCTCCACGCTCAGACTTTCAATCATTCTATGAGAGTGTATTACTTTGGTATGTAATTCGCGCCAATGGAGTATCTGTTCAGGTGTATTGGTTGCGAGCTAACATTTTTTTTTCCTTAAAAAAAAGGAATGGCCATCACCAAGCAATATTTTTCAAAGCAAGCTGCTGGGCTTAACCCAGTTACCTGGGCTCTTACATGTCTGCTTCACGATATTGGGACTGCAGAGGAATTCTTGACTGCCACTAGAATGTCATTTGACATCTATGGTGGCATCAAGGCTCTGCAGGTTCTCAAGGATTTCGGAGTCACCAAGGACCAGGCAGAGGCTGTTTCGGAGGCCATTATTCGGCATGAGGATATGGGAATTCATGGAGAGATTGCGTATCTCGGCCAGTTGATCCAGGTTGCCACAACGTACGATAACACAAGCGTCCACCCACATGTCAAAAACTTTAGAAAGTTGTTGCATCATACGACAATCGCCCAGATCAACGAAGCCCACCCCCGAATGAAGTGGTCTTCGTTTTTCTCCGGGACTATTCGCAAGGAGATGACCATTAAACCGTGGTGCCATTCAGGAAACCTCCCCAACTTTGACGACGAAATTGAAGCCAATCCACTCATGAAGGAATGGGAATATTGAAGAATTATATAATATAAGTTTAGTAGATATCACAATCATGGTAAATGAACTTTGACTATTCTCCCACTGAAACTCTCTCTTGATTGGAGTAAACCGGCGATCGTGAATCGATTAGGTGATAGCTGAGAATAGTTGAACGTAAAGTCAAAGATATGCAACACCAACAATGGATATTATAAGAATTAACGTGTGTTCGTCCAAAAATAAAAAATACGAGGCGCTACTTTATAGGGTATGTTGCAAATGCGCTGTCCTTGGGGCTAACTCCCTGTGTCGTCGGCATATACGATCAAAATAGGATTTGAGATCTTTATGCGTTGTTTCCCTCTGTTGATTTAGGCAGAGAGGCCGCATTATTGAAAAACAGCTCAAGCATCTAAAATATTGTAGACGTTGGCATGTACCTCCAGCTAGCGAACCCACTCCGGGTGACCAGGCGATATTGTGAATAGCAATGTCTGCTACGCCTTAACCAAACAAGTCATTGAACCATTGACACATCTCCACGAAAACCCCCTTCACAGTGTTCCACGCCTCTTTGACCTTTTCCCAGACATCCATAGGCCACTGCGCAATAATGTTGCGCATGTCCAAGAAGACATTGAAAATGTTCTGCGCGAAGTCTAGAAACTGGTCATTGATGAGTACCCACGCATCAGCTGCCCTCCCCTGTTGATCTTCTGGTTGATGCTCAATAATTTCAAAAGCCTTTTCAAATGACGTATCGATACTATCGGTAGACTGCTTCTTTGCTCTCTGGAGAGCTTCTCTCATCCTCTCCATGGCCGTTGGCTTGTCCACTTTGTCATCCTGAAGCCTATCTGTGATGGCCTTGAGATCGTCACATAGATTCTGATGATCTTGAATGAGGGCTCTGGTAATGGGTTCAAATTTGTCATCAGAGGTAAAGTTTGCACGGGATAATAGCAAATGTTTGTTCAGATTTCCCGCATGCTGTTTCAGTTTCTCAACCCCATCTTCAGCACTTTGGATACTTTGATGGTCAATGCCAAAGGGCTCAGGGCTGGCCAAGTATGTCGTAATGTCAATGTTGCCTTGGGATTCTTGAGCCTTGGCCAGAGCCTGAGCCTGAGCACTTCGAAGTCGCAATTTCCAGGCCGGGGCCTCGGTGGCAGTAGAAGCGATGGTGGTCATTGCGTCTACATCAAATTAGCACAACGAACATATTTGATTGTCAAGGGAAGACCAACATCGGCCAAAACAGGCTGCAGTTTAGTAGTTGGTTTTTTTGAACTGGGTAGTCGCTGCATGAAAAAGGAGCGGCCTTTGTTGTTATGAAGCTTACATGTATATACATCTATAGAAGCCCAAATTACTGCCGCTTCTGTGGCGCCAGCTCGGGCCTGCCAAGCGTGGGGTCAACGGCCGATTGCTGCACTTACATGGATTGAGTGGATTAAAACATACATGTATCGAGCTTGAATGGACCAAACATGACGGACTGTGCATTGGAGGGATTCGATGCTTGGTTGAAAGCACTTTGCCCAATCCTGTTATGAAGAATGTTTACCTACTAGCAGGCAGCTGAAATGTATTGGCAGCTGAAATGTGCTGGCAGCTGAATCAATGGTCGCATGCATTGAAGGTGTATTTCAGCTGCTCGAAAACAACCGTCGTTGCCTGACTGGGCACAGGGTTCTGGATATGCATGCATTCGGGGACAATGGCTCATTGTCGATGCAAATCTATGCAAAGCCAAGCATCCTATCCCGCGTGATTTACTGGTTTCAGCGCCTCGTTCAGAGAATTGTATGTGAACCCGGCTTACCCTTTTTCGTGAAATACATTAGTAGCTACCTACCTTGTACTTGAACTGCACAGGCTTAGAGATCATGCAAAATACAATACTCGTACTGCCTGTGCAGGGTGGCATTCCCTGCTAGCGCATCCAGTGAACTATCAAGGAAGCTGGCCGCTTACTTGACCAGGTCATGCTTTATTATTCCAACAACGACGGAATGGTAATTGAGATCTCAACATTCTTGATCGCTGGAGCCCCGCAATGCGAGCAGTACACATCCATGGTGGAAAGAATATCAGAGCATCGTCTAACCTGAAGTGTTTGTTGTATCATTAGATGAGATGCTTTTGTACACTGCAGGCAATGGCATGTGCTCGCCAAACTCGAGAAGAAGAAACTGTTTGAATAGCTCCACGACAGCCTGTTTCTCACTTTAATAGACAACTCATTCTCCCCCCTACTCACTATCGCATGTCCACTCAAGAAATGCCACATACGGTCCACAGGCATCCAATTGTTCGTCTGGTACTTTTCTAGATGTGCAAGGCATTTTGATGATGATCAGTACGAAGCTAACAATTTAGATGCCTGTAGGGTGTACTCAAGAGGAAGATCTGACGCGAGAGAATGTGGCTGAGTTTATCCAGGCTCTAAACGGCGCACGTATCACGTTTGACTGTAGCCAACACGGCTAAAAGTCAATCTCCAAGACATCAAAGATTTCAACTGACGATCGCGATGTGAATGACAATGACAAATATCGTGATATGAGAAACAACCATCAGAAGTCTAGAAACAATGTGGAAAGACTCGATGCAGCGAGCTTGGCCATGGGCATCACCACGGGCATCACCTACGGTGCGTTTGACTGACACACAGACTTTGTCATGTTACAGAAGAAAGCCATTTTAACGGCAAACTCGTCTTTAACGAATGTCCCCCTTTCTCTCTTTTTTTTTCTCTCGATGAGCAAGTTTGTATCTGCAAGCTTGAACACTCCTAGTGCCGTTGACAGGCACATGATCCATGTAGTGGACTGAACAAAGCGGCACTCGCACAATCACTCCATTTAAAAAAAAAAACGATCGATTCATGCAAATGCATGTCCGAATGTGAGCATCTGTAGGTGTGGATAACCCTGGTAGGCAATGGCGGAAAGCCAGAAACCGAAAAATACTATGCAAAAAACCAGTCCAATTTAGCATGGAGAAGAATCCGTCACTGCCTATTGGCGGGTTGAGTTACCACTCGAATCTGCTCGAATCTGCTCTATTTATTTGAGAATTTCCGCACCAGTAGCACACCCTGCCTCCAAAGTAGCCATCTAAAGATAAGCGGGGATCACCAGAGCTTTGCCGATATCCTAAAAGCCTGGTTGAAGCAAGTTGTGGCGCCCACGCAGAGTGCCACCTTGACTGAAGTATTCAACAAAGGCTTCGCAGCGAAGACTCACACCCAAGCTCCCGGTATAGTTGATAGTTTGCCGGAGATCATATCAGGGAATCTAAACGGCAGCATCAGGCGTTTCGTCTTCGGGTTTTCTCAATGGAAAAGACAGCCATCGATGCTCCTCTCAAAGCTCGCCTAAAGCGGGCATTCGCTCATTTCCTTCGCTTAGATGGCCTCATCATGGGGAACGGGTCCGGCTCCATGTTGCCCTTGAAGAATGCCGACTGATCCGTTAGAGATGTCTAATACGGACTAACATGCCGGCTCGTGGCCGCCCGATGCAGGCAAGATCTCCAACTTGCCGCAGTCCACTGCAAGGGTTAATGATCTAGACAGGGAAGGAGACTAGGGTTCTCAGATAGCCGTCGACTACTCCGTATTTGCAGCAAAATGAGAGCAAGGTTTTACTCTTAGCCGAGAGAAGGAGAAAACGTTGGAAGATCAAGGTAGCTAAAAGATAAACTTACTTTTATAGATGAAAATCCGACTTGTTCGGGGAAAGCAAATGCGATCAAAAGTGGACATAACAATACGCAAAGTGGGCGGCATGGAGTTTTATATCGGTTTCAAGGTGCAACTATAGAATATCGACTATTAATTCTCATCAAGAGCCATTATAAGAGCTATACTCCGTACACTTTCAAGCATTCGAACAACGGGCGTAGAGGATATCCTTGACCCATCCTAGTGTCCAAGTTATTTCTCCATTCCCAAAGGCCCCATGCAAGCACCCATAATGCAGATGAATCGGCTTAGCTCGGCTTGGGAGTGTAACAGGAAGGAGCCTGCTGCTAGCTATAGGAGATGGCAACTAAGATTGGCATCATATGCATGATTGAAAGAGATGTGTACCGGGCTGGAGTTGATTATGGGGTAGCATTGCACCGTGTTATTTCCGACCCGTTACTACTACTATACACACAACATCATCTACACTTTTCATCTTCACTTACCCCACTTTCTAATGGCGTTACTCAGCTTTATAGTGGCGTTAGCCTGTTGAAGTGCCACTCTGAAACAGGCAAAGACGAGCTGTTCTCAGCTTTCATCAAAGAAGACATAAAAGGTCGGTAGTATATAGAGCGGTTGCAAGGGTAAGAAGTGCTGCTACTGCGCGATAGAACAGCTGCATTAAATACCCCTCAAGAGAATTTGGAGTTAGCGTTGGTATTTTCTCTTATCAAAGAAGCAAAACAGGAAGCTGCACTTTACTTCACCCGCCGTTGCAAAGCGGCTTTACTTGAAGAGTTGAGATAGAACTAGTTGATTCCCGAGGGATCCTAACGGGGGTTGAAACTACTCCCGATTGCGTTAAAATCACAACGGAGCACGTCTTCATCCAATTGCTCACTATATGTGCCCAAGAATCTATATAGGCGCTTTACGCAACGTAAATGGGCTGACGGCTTATAATATACACACCAAGCACCAACCTGCAGCAAGACCATATAAAACAGGTAATGAAATTGTCGATATTGGGCAGAAATGCATGTTAGCTGTGGAACCCCATGGTTGTGTTTCCATATATTATTACCAAGGACAATTTTCTTTACCCAGTTGGGGGCGGAGTTAAGCAACGAAGTATATGTATGCTCCTGAACCCCTCGCCGGCAAGGCTAGCCGAACCTCAAACTTGGCGTCTCTATTTCTTTGTGATGCTTCCAGTACCGACCACACCATTAAATGCACTCTTATCGGAGGTGTTCTCTATAATAGGCAGGTTGTAGAACGGGGCACTTTTGAGTCTCGCGATATTTTTCTTTTCTTTTTCCTTTTTCTCCAAAGGGAATAACCGTACTCTTGATTCGACCCAGCAGCTAGTGACATGTAACTATGAGAATGACATCTTGAAGTTAAGATAAATGGCCTCTCGCTTATAAAGGCAAATCATACATTCCTATTTTGATCACCACCCCGATTGCGTTTTCGAGTCATTATTTTGCAAAAGGGAGGGCAATCGACAAATGAGTCGGTGAAGTATATAAAGTCCCTGGTGAGTCCTGTTCAACTCATATCCAAGCACTGATAGAAACTGTTTAGACAATACTCCATCATTTACAGACGCCTCGACTCATAACATTGTCTATATACCTTGCACATCCTTCATTGATCTGAGTTTATCAACCTCATTCACAGCCATTCAAGATGAAGTCAGTCACTTTGGTCGCAAACGTCCTTTTGGTGGCCACTGCCGCCTTGGCGTCCCCTCTTGCCGCTCGCAAGCAGGCGGCTATGGATTCTATCCGCGCTAGGAACGCTGCTCGTCGTTCTAATAGATTCCAAGCCGGCTCCAATATTGCCAATGGAACTGCCGACGTGGAGTCTACCAACTGGGCAGGCGCCGCTATCACAACTTCAGGCATTACCGAGGTCACCGGCACCTTCACTGTTCCTGAGCCCAGCGTCCCAGCTGGTGGCAGCTCTCGCAATGAATACTGTGGTGCTGCATGGGTAGGAATTGATGGTTATTCCAATGCGGATCTCATTCAGACTGGCGTCCTCTGGTGCGTCCAAAATGGCGAGTTCTTGTACGAGGCCTGGTATGAGTATCTCCCCGCTTCGTTGGTCGCATACTCGGGAATTTCTGTCTCTGCTGGATCAGTTGTTACCGTTACTGCCACCAAGACTGGCACTAACAGTGGAGTCACGACGTTGTCGAGCGGTGGAAGGACTGTATCCCATACCTTTTCCAGGCAAAGCTCACCCTTGCCCGGTACAAGCGCCGAATGGATTGTCGAGGACTTCACCTCCGGCAGCTCATTGGTTCCATTTGCTGACTTTGGATCTGTTACCTTCACCGGCGCAAGCGCCCTCATCAACGGAGCAACTGTTACGCCAGGCAGCGGGTCTGCGGTTATTATTGACCTTGAGGACTCAAGAGGAAACATCTTGACTGGAACAAGTGTCTCTGGCAGCTCGGTGACTGTCGATTACGAATAAATTCCGGAGCTATTTGGCCTGTTCAAATTTTGGCGGAGAAACATCATACGCTAGTCAAAGAGATGGGCTTTAAAGAGCATGTATTGGTTCCCAATGTGCCTTGTCAGAAGCAATCGCATGATATTGCAACTGCGTGTTGGAGACTAGTTGGAGAAATGAAACAACAAGTCATTGTGTTGAAAGAGTAAAAATAAAGTCTTATTTGGCCTTGACTAAGTTTCTCCGTGATAATTAGTGACTTGACTCTGTTATGACCGTGTGGATCATGTAACCACCCTATATTGCGGTCTAAGGGCTGTTTTATAACTGACGTTATGTAAGTCTGAAAACAGCACCGTAAAATGCAAAATCAATGACGTTGATGAGACTGATCTGGTATCCACCTCTCCTGGCTAAAGCTGATGTCTCTTGATCATCGGTTGGACTTTGTGGTATCAACAATTGATGTCTCACCCGATCCACTCGTAAACTTTGCAACTGATGTTTCTTACTCTATTTCGAGATTTTATAGGTGTTGTTATCCAAATCGCCGCTCGGCAGGTAGACAAAAGCATTCTTTACATCAAGTGAATTGCTCGTAAGCCATGATCATTGCTTTTCCTTTGCAGCGTTCTCGTTTACAAGGCCCATGAGTCGATCGAATGCTCTCTGGTCGTTGCCACTTTTAAACTTGTCCACATTTACATCCTCGTGTAGATGTAACATGCCATATTTGTCGTCTACCATCCCATATCCAAACAACCGCAGCCTCGGGTCTGCCTTGAGCTTCCGCCGAATCTTCTGGATGTCTTCAGGTTCATTCTCGAACTCATTGAACATCTCATCAAACGTGATTGGTACATTGCAACCATTTCCAGCAATCAGCTCGGTGAGCGGGGGTTTTGTCTCGTATACGGCATCAAAAAAACTGGCCCAAGAGTAGCCAGTTTTATATTCACAAACACAGTCCTTGACGTCGAGAGACTTCAGAACGTTTCGATGACCGTTTATAAACGAGGCCAGCTCTGGGCAAACGAAACACGTCGTCAACTTTAACGATTCCAATAGTGGAAGATCGTCGGGCATAAGCGAAAGCGGAATGTGATGATTCGATTGAGAGCCGAGGGGGTCTTCCGCATGGATAGCAAGGTGCTTCAGTCCCGTCATGTGGTGGAAAAAGGTAGTATCCAGATTTTGAAGGAAGTCGACAACACCCCACACTGTAACAGTCGTCCACCCTGCGCCGTTATCCGTGCCGAATATCTGAAAGGTTGCAGCCTCTATTCGAGAGAGAAATTGACGAAACTCTTCCGTTAGGAAAGCCGATGCTCGCTTGAGAACTAGCTCGTCCAAGATGAGCTCCCGCACGTAGACGTTGGTTGCCAAGGCTCGCCAGGTCTCGTTCATGAGAGCCCGCCACTGCCAGGTCTCTTCCCTCTCCCGGACTTGTTCTTCCGTTTCCACGCCTTGAAATATATATATTGACTTTCCCATCACGGCATCTGGATGGTCCGCATCCCAATCTTCGCCGTCGTAAAAGTCAAAGTCAAACCTGAGCCTGAAGGTGCTCAGATTCGGAGTGAGATGACCTTGGAGGACCTTGGCTGCGGCTGGCGTGAGAGCAGGTGTCGTTATCTCGTCATTAGGCCCGCAGTGAGGTGTAAACTCTATATGAGTTGTGTACTCGCCGTAAGCCTCGATGGCGCCTAGTACGGACCGTGCAACCGCCTCATTGTTGGTGAAGCGAATTGTTTTAAAGATGTCTGGCGCCAACTGAGCCCGGTATTGTCTGCAAGTTATGCTGAGGCGCACTTTGTCACTGACTTCGAGAAGTCGGAAAATCTGAATAGTTAACTCTTGTGGAAGAGCTGAAAGGTGCGGCATCTTGAATCAACATGGACCGCAACACACATGAACGCGAAGGCTGAACTAACGTCTTGATCATTGTACTAAATAGCTCAGCGCGTAATCCTTAGTCATGTGATTATGACGATTTGGTGCTAATTACCTGTTGCTGCCTGGTGTGCCTATTTGGATCGGAACAAAGGCTTAGTGTTTCAACGCAAAGAATTCACGGTAACGAGTGCAAAAAGCTTCCCCAGAAGTTCAACTTGGGAGTGCTACCTGTATAAGAGGGTCACACGGCATTGTTCCCTTGAGTCAATTAGTATTCCACCCTTGTTGGCCCTTGCAAATATAATAAGATTGAAATCCAACCGACCCATACGACTGGGCTTACCGCTCTCGTTATTGCGCCTGGCAGCGTTGATCAAATTTTTGTTTAGAATAATAACATGCTGTTCTGTTCTCAAAGCAGAGCGTGACAAAGCTGGAAGACGCTGAACCTTGAGCAGCCTATTTGACTGGGTGGGATTCAGCCCACAGTAGCGATATTATAAAGACTGTATTAAACAGTTCGCGTCAATTCTATCATTTTGAGAGGTAGCCGTCCGTACTGCTTCTTCATTAGAGGCTACGGAGAGAGGATTGTATTTCCATCATCATATCAACTTTCCAATCAGATCCATAGTCGTAAGGCATTGTTTGCAATAAGTATACAAATGATCGTTTGTGAAAGCTTAGATGCTGAATGCAACACGAACGCGGCACGCCTCCATTCATGAAAGCGCTCTTTTAAAAGCTGAAGTTACCTGCTCCTTTGGCAAAAATGGTTTTGGGATTGTACATCTTCTTCAACTCCAGAACTATTTCGTAATTGATGCTAAAGATATCTTGAGCCGATGAAGAAGAAACACCTGTTCGACGAAAATTCGAGTCAGTCATACAAAAGTATGATCTCAACGAGCGTGTTTGTTCACGTACCATCATAATTCTCGTATTCTCCAACGCCTTCACTGCTTTTAGTCTTGCGCAGCTCATTATTGACCTTGCGGCCCATACTACGGGTCCATTCTCGACAGATGGCGTCGTTTTGGCTCCTGTCTATTGTGTGCTGAAAAGAATGTTATAATGGGACCCACGGTTTGCAAAGGACATGGCTGCCTGAGCCACCTGGTTCACTCTTCTTTGGCTAAAATATTCCATCAAGATAATGTAATTTATGGCATCTGGCACTTCGTTGATAAATTGGGCATAGTCCTGGACGAGGTTTTTCGCCAGAGTCGTAGACAGAGAAACGGTGAAAGCAGAGCCTTTTTGCGTCTTACTGTCTTCATGTGTCGATACTCCGTTAAGCATGCTGTTGACTTGCTTATATCTCATTTTCGATGTCTCGTCTACAACAGGGCTAAGCCTGAATAGAGCATCATAGTATGCTCTTGCTTCCTCTTCATTGCTGTCGTAGAAGAGGACTGTTAGAATGCAAACTTCGTGAGTCGGAGGAGGCGCACCAATTCCCACCGCCATCGCACTCTGACTTTTTGTCGTTTCAACGAGATTGTTGGCGAAGTCAATCACTTTATTCAAAGCAGAGGTGTCGAAGGCTGACAGACCTCCCCATACTGGATTCTTTTGCTCGTAGCCACGGAAAGTGAAGCTAGTTGCAACACCAAAGCTTTGGTCGGCTCTACGAACGGCCCAAAAAAGATTGGAGTTTTCCTTTTCAGACATTGTCATGATTCGACCATCGGCAAGGACAATCTCAGCTTCAAACCATTGTTAGGCCGTATTTGCCGCTCAGCCAGTCATAGTCCGATGCTATCGCGAACATCGACCCTAAAATAGCCACCAAGTTTCTTGAACTGAATCTTGAATCTCTCTCTGCAGTTAAAAAGGCAGCTGAATCCGTTAACTCTTGGGACGATGTACCATATATCGACGTTTTCTACCACAATGCCGCCATCATGGGTATAAACCATGGCGTGACAACAGAGGGCTTCGAGAGACAGTTGGGCATTAATTATCTAGTTACTTGGGTCTTTAAAAACACTATTCTACTAAGAGTTCCTAAGTCACAGGACCCAAGAGTTGTGTTTCTTGGTAGCGATGGTCATCGTTGGGGCCCAATTCGCTGGCATGATCACAATTTCAAGGTAAGCGATTTTGGCACTCATTGTCTCATAAAGAAAGTATCGGCTGACGAGGTCTATTATAATATCGTATAGGGTGGTGAAACTTACAATAGATGGCGTGCATACAGCCAATCAAAAATAGCAGTTCACCTGTATGCTCTCTATCTTGGTAAATTACTGGGAAACAGAGCACAGGTATTCGGCCTCAACCCTGGTGTAATAATGACACCATCGGGGGGGGGGGGGGGCACGTTGACTGGGCACGCGAATTTGGAGACATCAGTGAGTTGCTAATGTACTACGATTTAAAAGCTATCCAGTTGATTGACCCTTCCAAGACAAGATCGACTTTGCACTGGGTAATGAAGAAGCCGCGAATGGATGGCCAAAGTACCGAAGTAAAGAAGCAGGTATGGCAACGAGTGTCTATGATTCATTTGATCCAGATCTTTCAGGTAAGCTCGTCCAGTACTTAACCCTCTAGTATTGTGCATTCGCTAATCATTGCATGAAAGAATATAATGGAGCATACCTCGCAGATTGTCAGGTCGCAGACCCTTATGTTCATACTGTCAGACCTTGGGCATCCAGCGAAATCGAGGCCAATAAGCCATGGAAGTGGACTGAAGAGCTTCTCAACATGAAGTTTACTTTTTAGATTGTGTCTAGACGATCGAGCTGCTGAATCCGAGAAATTGGTGGACAAGTCATATCTCAGTGCTAGTAAGAGAGTAAATACATGTATTATATCATCTTATAGGCTGGTAGTTTTGGAGACTATGCTATCTACCTCATCTTCGCCATCGAGAGCCTTAATCTTTGGCCGTTGGTTTGCAAATCGGCCTCTGTGCCTCAGCCGAGCCAAGATTCCACTTCTGAATAACCTCACCCTGCATTATCCCGTGCACATAACACTCACCCACCATCTTCCAAGCCCGCCTTCCCGTAGCAGATACACACTTCCGAAGCACAAAGGGTACACCGGAGCCAAAAGGCACAGCTATCCTATCTCCAGGCTCCGATTTCTGGGGACCCAAGCCAAAGTAGCCCTTCGTAGTAATGAAGAATTTTCGTCCTAAAGCATACTTTTCGATGCCTGCAGGCAGAGTATTCTGTGGCACAAGGCTTGGTTCCTGCTTCAGGGTTTCTTCCACCTCATCGCATGCCTGACGCAAAAACTCTTGATCGGAAGGGTCTTCGATAGTCTCAACAATCATTTTGATTCGTCTTGACCGCCTGTTTTTCGCTTGGAGCTTGGCGAGTTCGTCCTTGTGACGTCTGGATTCCCAATATGGATCAGGAATTACGTTTAACAAATCAAATGGTCGATGGTATAAGTCATACGGCTGTTGGTGCCACGATGAAGCAAGTTGACCCAAGAGCGCAACATATTCGTCGTTGTGAGGTGGAAATATCTGCTGCCTTAGCTGAGGATTAAGGCGGTGCTCAAATCGGCCGCCGCCATTTTCTTGTTCTTTGTTAAAAAAAGAAGTCGGAGGCTCGATAACTTCATTCATCTCTGCAATGCCAATCAATCCTGTGGTTTTAGCTGTAATAGGAGGCTGGCCTGATACCCATGACTTTGGGACTTCTGGGAGCCAGCCCTCATAGCGTAGATGATCCTTGGTTTCAACTTTGCCCTCATCTTGGATCATTTGTCCCACAAACAATGTAGACCAGAATGCTTCCAATAACTCGGCTGCAGTGGGATACTTGTTTGCCGCACTTTTGTTGGATATGGCGAGATGTTTGCAGCAACCAACTGCAACCATGAAACGGGTCGCATCGGCGAAATTTTGGTCAATGTCTTCAACAAAGCTATCGTGACACACTTCCAGTTCATCCCACAATACTCCCTTTATCTGCAAAGACTTTTCGTCCCTATTGATCTTGAAGCTGGCATTGACAGACATGGCGGTTGTATACAATGGCTTTGCCGTAGAGTGTCGGAGCTCTTGCAGAAGCCATTTCTTCATCTGGCGCTCAGTGATAAGCTCACCTTGCTGCACTGCGTCGGGGTTTTCCGGCATATTAGGGTTTTCATCTGCAATTGCAAAGACGAAGTCTAAGCTTCCCTCCTACATCTACAGGTACCCCACCTTTTGGGTACTTAGCCACTAAAAAACTTCTACTAGTTTAACTAGCTATTAAATAAAATAAACTTAATCTTCTTTTTTATAGTTTTATTTAAGTACTTTAGAGAGATAATAATATATATTAATACCTTTTAAATATTTAAAATAAAGTAAACTTTATTACCTTTAGATTTATAATAGCTCTTTAGCCTTAGAAAAAAATAACTTTTTTTAGCTTAAAAATAAAAAAAAATTATAATCCTTTTTTTTATTTTTAAAAAAAAAATAACTTTAGAAAAGCCTTTTAGTTAATAAAATAAAATATTTTTATTTT